>PVJS01009905.1:0-32864 GCA_004027185.1 Glis glis
CCGAAAAAAAAAAAAAAAATAGGGCTGGGGGTATAGCTCAGAGGTAGAATGCCCCTGGGCTCAATCCCCAGTACCACACACGAAAAAAACAAAATAAAGAATAAAAAATAGGGCTGGGGGTGGAGTTTGGAGGTAGAATGCCCCTGGGTTCAATCCCCAGTACCTAAAAAAAATAAATAAATAAATAAAAGAAGAGAGAGAACTCCAGAACTCCAGGCCCTGGCCCCTGGTCCCCAGCTGCCCTGCTCAGGCGGTCTGCGTTTGCTCGGACTCCAGCCCTCACCCCCACCACCTTCACTCACTGCATCTCTCCCTACATGAACTCCCCCCCAAGAAACAGTGTACTTCCCCACCCCACAGCCTTCCTGTGCTTGGCTCTTTCTCACCCCTCCGGTCTCAGCCCAGTGTCACTTTCTCAGGGTGTGTTGAATAAATAAATGATGCCTGACCCTGTTTCCCTCCCCGCCTGCCCTGCCCAGGGCTCCTGTGTGGACTGCCGGGCCCTGAACACCAGCACGTGCCCCCCCAACAGCGTGAAGTTGGTGAGCACCCCTTGGCTCAGCCCTCAGGGCTCTCTGACTCCAGACTGCCCACTCACTGGTCTCTGTCCCTGGTCACTGTGGGGAGTAGGGGCTGGGAGGCCAGGCCAGCCTTGGAGGCTCAGTGTTTCCCAGTCACCCTGGGGGTGGGGGCGCTGGGGCAGCCTGGCAAAGGGGCTGAGCCAGGCTCCACCTTGCTGACTGGCCTTGCATGGCCCACTCCAGGACACCATCCCCAAGGAGTGTGTGTATACCCATGACCCCATCGGGCTCAATGTGCTGAAGAAGGGCTGTGCCCACTACTGCAACCAGACTGTCACGGTGAGCCTGGCGTGGGCACTGGCCATGGGAACATGGACACCTATTTCTTGTCTGGTGCCCTCAAGTTGCCTTTCTCAGAGAGCTGTGCTGCAGCTTAATGGTGGAAAAGAAACTGCTGAGGGACCTTACCCTCTCCCTTGCTCTAGAGATGGGACCAGGGAGCAGAAGGGGCCTGGGCAGTGGGGAGGCATTGCCCAGAGCCTCGAGCTGTCTTTGTCTCTTACAGAAACTTGGCTGCTGCAAAGGGTTTTTTGGGCCTGACTGCACACAGTGTCCCGGAGGCTTCTCCAACCCCTGCTATGGCAAAGGCAATGTGAGTCCCTCCCCGGCGACCAGGCTGGGAAAGACAGCTAAGTGTCCCCTCAGAGTCAGGCTTTCCTCTCTGGCCTCAAGTTCCTCACATCTAGGCAATGAAAATGGGACCAAATTATTTCAATGTTTAAACTAGAAATAATGAATTCAGTAGATTTTTACTTTTTTTTTTTTTGGTACTGGGGCTTGAACCCAGGGGCATTCTACTTCTCAGCTACATCCCCACCCCTTTTTATTTTAAAACAGGGTCTCACTAAGTTGCTGAGGCTGGCCTTGAACCTGTGATCCTCCTGTCTCAGCCTCCCAAGTATTGGTATTACAGGTGTGTGCCACCATACCTGGATGCATCTATTTTCAAAAAGGCTATTTGTCAGTAGTCTTCTTTAGTATTCTGTTTTTGCATTTTGTGACATCAGGGCTACTTTAGTGCCTGGCTATGGAAGAAAACAGGAGCTACATGTTTCTAGGTTGACCATGAAGCCTCTGAGGCCAGGAACCTTTTAAGGCTAGTTCTTCAACAGCATCAGTGATCTGAAGGATCCATCCAGGCTGAGGTCTGGGGAGAAGCAGGAGCTCAGAGCCAGCCCAGGGAGGGAAGGGCTGTACTGATCCTTTGTCCTTCCTGCCCTCCAGTGCAGCGATGGGGTCCAGGGCAATGGGGCCTGCCTCTGCTTCCCAGACTACAAGGGCATCGCCTGCCATATCTGCTCCAACCCAAACAAGCATGGAGACCAGTGCCAGGAAGGTGAGTTGCCCTGACCCAGGACCCCTCCCAGGGAGAAAGAAGGTCTGCTTAGAAAGGGGGCTGGAGGTTCCCAAGAAGGGAACAGGGTCTCAGGAAGAGGAATTAAGGCCAAGGGGAGTGGAGGAAGATCTGGGAGCAGAAATTGATGTTGTCATCTTTACCCATGGCAGGAAGAGAACTGTGATTTAATATAAGCAAGCAGGATTTAGTTTAGACACATTGGAGAACTTCTAACAGTTCCATCCCCAGTACCACACACACACACACACACACACACACACACACACACACACACACACAATCTATACTGGCTGCCCCATTCCCAGCCCCCCACCCCTGCAAAACCAATCCTGGCTCCCAACCAGCCCTGCTTCCTGCCTCAGTTTCTCTTCTCCTGTTTCCTCCCTGCAGACTGTGGCTGTGTGCATGGTCTATGTGACAACCGTCCAGGCAGCGAGGGTGTGTGCCAGCAGGGCACGTGTGCACCTGGCTTCAGAGGCCGCTTCTGCAACGAGACTGTGGGGGACTGTGAGCCCATGGGGCTGGCCCAGCACTGCCACCTGCATGCCCGCTGCATTAGCCAGGAAGGTGTCGCCAGGTGAGGACTCATGCTTCCTCTTTGCCCGGCTATAATCTTGCGCGTTGGTAGACTCAGCCTCTAGCCTCTTCCCAAGGCTCAAGGATGCCCCTCCTTCACCCATGCCCAGGTGTGTCTGTCTCGATGGCTTCGAGGGAGATGGCTACTCCTGCACACACAGCAACCCCTGCTCCCACCCAGATCGCGGCGGCTGCTCAGAGAACGTCAGTTTCTTTGCCCCTCCCCTGATGCTTGGACCCTGGAACCAGAGGGGGCTTCCTACCCTCCACCTGTGGCCCCCATCCCTGAGTCATTCATCCATGGCTTTCACAGGCTGAGTGTGTCCCTGGGGACCTGGGCACCCACCACTGTGCATGCCACAAAGGCTGGAGTGGGGATGGCCGCGTCTGTGTAGCCATCGATGAGTGTGGGCTGGAGACGCGAGGTGGCTGCCACACCGACGCCCTCTGTAGCTACGTGGGCCCCGGGCAGGTGAGGCATGGCAGGGTATCCAGGGGGACCTCAGTTCTAAGGACTCTCCCCTGCTCCATCTGCTTGCAGGAGCATCCGCTCCAAGCCCAAGCTGGGGGTCTGGAACCTCAGATGCAAATGAGGGTCATGCACTCTGAGATTGGTTTCCCTCATGTTATCAGGCACCTGTTGCATGCCAGTCCCTATTCTAGACTTAGGGACTGTGATGCCGAGCAAAGCAAGAAGAGACCCCTTCTCATGGGAGTGAGCGCTTAGAGTCTCTAGACTCATGGAAATACAGCTCTGAAACTTCACTGTTTCAGATGCTAGTGGCAGGCTCTTTGAACCTAGAGCCTTCCATGTGAAGCATTTTAGGCCTGGTAAACCCAAGTTCTCACAGGCATTTAAGAATGTGTGATGTTTCCAGATGTGGTGGTACACGCTCGTAATCCCAGTACTTGGGGGACTGAGATTGAGACAGGGGGATTGCAGGTTCATGTCCAGCCTCAATAACTTAGTGAGGCCCTATTTCAAAATAAAGAATAAAATAAGGCTGGGGTGTAACTCAAAGGTAGAATGTCCCTGGGTTCATTCCCCAGTACCACACACACAAAAAGAAAAAGTCTGATGTGCCAGTTGGGAAGCCAGGCCTGGCTGGTTCTGAGTCAGTCTCTGCATGGCCCAGGTTTGTGCAAGGACCTGTGGCTATATCTTCCCAATTTCACAGTGGCCTCTGAGCCAGCAGCCCATGGGGCCTTGGCAGGAAGAACACAGATAGGTCTAAGGGCTGGAGCTCTTAACTCCCTCAGCAGTCTTAACATTCAGAACTGAGGTTCTGAATTAACAGGCTTAGATGCCTCCAATTTGCAAGTGGGGGCAACTGAGAGATTGGCAGGGGTGGGGGTCTCCTTGGTCACTCTCCTACAATGTGGATAAGTCCAAAAGCACTGGCATTTAGTGGGAGGGACCGGAACCACTGAACAGGTTGGCAGGGATACAGATGGGGCCCGAGCTGCTGTCCCTAGGGCTGGCCTTGGCAGACACCAGCTCACTTGACACAAGCTGCTGGCCTCAATGGCCCTAGCAAGGCTCTGAGTATAGAGGGGGCACCAAGTCCCCTTGGCGCTTCCCTCCTGATGCCATCATTTCCTCAGCCTTCTCCTGAGAGTCTGTCTCCCTGGGGACTTCAGTCTCCCTATCTGGAGCACAGATCTCCAAGGACAGGGCAGGCTGGGAGAAGCAGTTTTGGGTCTGAGCCGGTCTCCCAGGGAAGCAGTACCCAGCAAGAGGAAGGGAGTAGAGGAGGAAAGGGTTGGATGCTCACAAAGAAACAAGGTCCTCTATTCCCCGACCCCCTTCAGAGCCAATGCACCTGCAAGTTGGGCTTCGCTGGAGATGGCTATGAGTGCAGCCCTATTGATCCCTGCAGGGCAGGCAACGGTGGCTGCCACGGCCTGGTGAGAGGGTTCCCAGGGTGTGAGACTCAGAGCTGAGGAGGCTCTCAGGGGTGGGCATGGCTGTCTCCTGTCAGGATTGGGATCTTTCTAAACCCCAAATCCAACCCTGTCACTTCCTCTCCCAGTCATAGGACAAAGCCTTCATGCTTCCCCATTGAGGCCACAGGCCCTGGAGGGCCAGCTCCAATCCTGCCTCCTTTCTCTGCCCTATCCCTGTCCCTGTTCCTTGTTCCTCTGGCCACTCCAAGCTTCTCACTGTCTCCTGACCTTGCTCTGCCCCCATGCCACAGCACCTCCTATTCCAAGAGCCACTCTCTGACTCGGCTAGCTCCACTTGCTCTCAGCTCAAGTTCCAGGGTGCAGGACCACCTGGGTGGTCCCTCATCCTGGGCTCCCCTGTCATCACTGGGTGGGGTAATTCCATGTCACATTCTCAGTGACTTTGGGGGCAGAGCTAGGCCCACTGTGGGTGCTCCATGAATGCAGACAGGGTGGCTGGAGAGAGGTGGTCGGGCTGGGTGGCTGGACAGGCAGAGGGCAGGGGATGGATGACAAGGGGAGCCAGGGAGATGGAGGAGGGGTGGTGTCCAACTTGCCATCTGGGTGCTGAATAGAGGATCATGTCTCTTTGTTCCCCGCCCCACCAGGCCACCTGCCAGGCAGTGGGGGGAGGTCAGCGGGTCTGCACATGCCTCCCTGGTTTCGGGGGTGATGGCTTCAGTTGTTATGGAGACATCTTCCGGGTGAGTGGCATGCGGACTCATTTTCTCTTCCCTTTGCCTGGGCAGAGGGAAGGGATGTGCCTCAGGTTGAAAGGGGTGGCACTCAGGGCCCTTTATGGGAGGGGGCTTGAGTTAGGCTCATGACCTCAGCTCTCTCCTCTCCTTAGGAACTGGGGGCAAATGCCCACTTCTCTGCCTTCTCCCAGTGGTTCAAGGTAGGGCAGGGCAGAATGTTGGGGCTGGGGCTCAACTCCAGGAGGCCTTCCTGGATGCAGCGGTGCCACCTGACATTGCCAAGAGGTGGAGGTGGGGGCTGGCCCAGAGGCTGGGGGCAGGGGCTGGGCCTAACATGTCACTCCACTGTGTACAGAGTGCTGGTGTCACTCTTCCTGCTGAGAGCCGAGTCACAGCCCTGGTGCCCTCTGAATCTGCCATCCGAAAGCTGAGCCCCGAGGACCAGGCCTTCTGGCTACAGCCTAAGATGCTGCCACATCTGGTCAGGTGGGGCAACTGTGCCTGGGCCAGGCCATAGGAGGGGCTTCCGTGTGGGAGCCAGGCACTCCCCAGAGCGGCTGGAGAATTGGGTCCTCTCTGCCTGGCACGCATCTGCCTGTTGGGGGAGGACCCAATTCCAAGGGTCTCTGTATGTTACACTAACCTGGTTCCATGCCCCCCTAAACTGTGCCCCCTCAGGGCCCATTTTCTCCAGGGAGCCCTCTCTGAGGAGGAGCTGGCCCAGCTGGACAGGCAAGATGTGGCCACCCTGAACCCCACCACACGCTGGGAGATCCGCAACATCAGTGGGGTATGGGTGAACTCGGAGCAGAGGAAGGAACCTGGCAGGGGATAGGAGGGAGATCAAGTGGTCTCAGGCTCTTCCAGACCAGGGCTCCCAGTGGATGAGATTGGGGTCCCCTTGTCCTGTTCAGAGCCGGGCTCTGAGGGTGTGCTCCAGAGAGAATTATCAGCAGTGACTGCCCTACGAGGGGCTGCGTGTCTCTGCCTGCACATATGTACCCATCTCTCTCGTCTTGGGCCCTAGTGAGGGTCTATGCTCCCATCTGGTAGAGCCTGAGTCAGAGTTGTGGGCCAGGCTGGGGTACTCTCCCACCTGCACTGAGTTCCACCTGCTTCCTTTCAGAGGGTCTTCGTGCAGAATGCCAGCGTGGATGTAGCTGACCTCCTTGCCACCAATGGTGTCCTACATATCATCAGCCAGGTGTGGCAGAGGGAGGATGTGTACAGAGAACCTCCTAGGTGGGCCAAGAGCCATGACAAACTGACCAACCTTTCCTGCTTCACACCAGGTCTTGCTGCCTCCGAGGGGGAATGTGCAAGATGGACAGGGGCTGCTGCAACAGCTGGACCAGGTGCCTGCCTTCCGCCTCTTCCGGGAGCTGCTGCAGGTAAGGGGGGCCAGCAAGAGGGGGTTCTTGCTCAAGAGTGCCTTCCCCCAGGTCTGGAGGGGGCTGGCCAGCCCATCCCTCACCCCTGTTGCTATCCCTAGCATCACAAATTGGTGCCCCAGATCGAGGCTGCCACCGCCTATACCATCTTCGTGCCCACAAACCGCTCCCTGGAGGTCTTGGGCAATGGCAGCAGCCTGGTAAGGTCCCGGGGACAGGGGTGAGTAAGGGTGAAGGGTGAGCCACCACGGGAAGGCAGGGAACACAGTGGGAACCACAAGATGTTCAGGGCACTTAGGAGTCCTGACCCCCCACTCCTGCCCCCCAGGATGCAGACACAGTGCGACACCATGTGATCCTGGGCGAGGCGCTCTCTATGGAAGCCCTGGGGAAGGGAGGACACCGCAACTCCCTCCTGGGCCCTGCGCACTGGCTCGTCTTCTACAACCACAGTGGCCAGGTCTGAGGGGCAGGGGGCAAGGAAACCCTTCCTCTGGGAACTGCTCTGGAAGACCCCCTTCTCTTGGGAGTTCCTCCCCTTAGGAGCCTGTAGCCTATGCTCTAGGGAGACCCCTCTTCAGCCCTGGAGTGTGTCCTGGCTTTAGAGCCCCCCAGAGTGAGGGTGGGGGATGCATTCAACTTTCTGTCCCACTTCCCAGCCTGAGGTGAACCACATGCCGCTGGAAGGCCCCCTGCTGGGGGGCCCTGGCAGCTCACTTTTTGGCCTGGCGGGTGTACTGACGGTGGGCTCAAGCCGCTGCCTGCACAGCCATGCAGAGGCCCTGCGGGTGAGAGGCTGGGGCTGGAGGAGGGCAGGGGGGCATTAAGAGTGGGGGGCTGAGTGGAGTGTGGTGGCTCAACTCTGTAATCCCACTACTTGGGAGGCTGAGACAGGAGGATCACAGGTTCAAGACCAGCCTCAGCAACTTAGCAAGACTTAGCAACCTAGCAAGACCCTGTTTCAAAAGAAACAAACAAAAAAGGCTGGGAGGGTATAGCTCAGAGGTAGAATGCCTCTGGTTTCAATCCCCTGTACCACACACACAAAAAGTGGGGGGCTGCCAGGCACTGTGACGCTCACCTGTATTCCCAGTGACTCTAGAGACTGAGGCAAGAGATTGCAAGTTCAAGGCCAGCCTCAGCAACTTAGTGAGACCCTGTCTCAAAATTTAAAAAGGGGGAGGGCTGGGAATGTACCTTAGTGGTAGAGTGCCCTGGATCCAACCCCAGTACTGAAAAAAATGGGGGGGCTGGTCGGCCTAGCTGGCCAGGTGGAACGCTTGATCAGTTGGCCCTGGAGGAAGGATAGTAGGTTTGGGGGTCCTACCTGGCCCACCTGACACCTTGCTCTTCTTCCCCATAGGAGAAATGTGCAAACTGCACCCGGAAATTCCGCTGCAGTCACGGCTTTCAGCTGCAGGTGAGGCTGGGCTTAGTAGAGGCTTGTCCTCCTTAGGGGAGGACCTGCTTTGCTGTCCTTTCTGCTCCCCAGGAGCCTGCTCGGCCCAGGTGTGGGGACCTGGAGTGGCACAGGCAGCCAGCCTCCCTGGCAGAGGCCCAGAGGCCAGGCGTGGCCTGCTGTAAGGCCTCATGCAGACTCACGGCCTGAGGCCTCTATCCTGCCTGCCTCCCTTCCCTGAAGGTATCTGGCTTGGCTCTTCTCTGCCCCATCTGCTATCCTGCCATCTGTCTCACACACTTGGATACCTGTCTCTCCATTTACTGCCCTGTCCCTGCCCAAGCCAATGGTTGACCCCTGTCCCTCCATTTGCTGCCTGTTCCTGTTTCCAGGATACGCCCAAGAAGAGCTGTGTCTACAGATCTGGTTTCTCCTTCTCCCGAGGCTGTTCTTACACATGTGCCAAGAAGATCCAGGTTTGTCCTGAAGTGCTGCACCCCAAGTCTTCAGTCAGGGAGAAGGCTGTGGGAGTGGGGGGCCCAGGGGTAGAGCCTGGTGTGGATTTCAAGGGCAGAGGCAGGGCTGGGCCTCCCATTGGGCCAATGAAGCAAGGGTGGTGGGGTAAGGGGAGGGGAGAGAGAACTATTACTGTCTGTCCCTGTGTCCACCCCCAGTGCAGGTGTGTGTGTGTGGGGGGAGAAAGGGGCTCAACTCCAAGTTGGCACCATCACCATGGCCCAGCAGCAGCAGTAACTGTGTGTCTGGCTTTGTTTCTTATTGTGGGATCTGGGTGCAACCTTTCCCTGCTTGAGCCTCAGTTTCCCTACCACTGCCAGGGGAGGGTTCTAGAAGGTGTTCTCCATGCCCCCTTTGGCTCTGATCTACCTGGGTCTGTGGTTCCAAGTTGCTTTACTCTATGGCTCTGTGGCCCCCACCTTGCCCTTCCCCTGACATCTGTCCCGGCATGTGCCAGCCCCTACCTCCTGCCCACCCGCCCATTCCTCTGCCCCTTGCAGGTGCCTGACTGCTGTCCCGGCTTCTTTGGCATACTATGTGAACCGTGCCCAGGGGGACTGGGTGGCACGTGCTCGGGCCATGGGCAGTGCCAGGACAGGCTCCTGGGCAGCGGGGAGTGCCGCTGCCATGAGGGCTTCCATGGAACTGCCTGCGAGATGTGTGAGCTGGGCCGCTATGGGCCCAATTGTGTTGGAGGTGAGGGCTGGGAGGACAGGATGGTGGGCACCTTGGAGAGGACAGTGGGCTCGGGACACCGGCAGAGGCAGGATGGAGGTACTGGGTGACTCCTGTCCTCCCTTGTCTCATTCCTAGTGTGTGACTGTGCCCATGGGCTGTGCCAGGAGGGGTTACAAGGGGACGGAAGCTGTGTCTGTAACTTGGGCTGGCAGGGCCCCCGCTGTGACCAGGGTGAGTGGGTCTCATGGGGGTTGGGATAAATGACTATGGGGGAGGCAGTTCCTGGGTCTAAATGACCAGAACCTTCCTCCTACCCCCAGAAATCACTGTCCCTCAGTGCTCCATGAAGTGTGATCCCAATGCCAAGTGAGTGAGCCTAATCTGGGGCAGATGGGCAAGTGGTGGCAGGGGTGGGGTCTTGGTGGGGGCTGTGCAGGCACAAGTTGAGCTGCGGCCATCCCTCCCAGCTGTGCACAGGACTCTACTGGAGCCCCTGCCTGTGTCTGTGCTGCGGGGTACTCGGGCAATGGTAGCCACTGCTCAGGTCTGACACATGGGTGCCCCAGGTCCCTCTCTGAAGTGTGGGGGTGCCTGTCCATCTCGGTTCTTACCCCTCCCTCTGACCCTTTCCCTCCTCTCCTGCCCCACCCCTGCCCCATGCCTGCTCCTCATAACCCTCTGGGACCATTTACCCCTAGAGGTGGACCCCTGTGCCCATGGCCATGGGGGCTGCTCGCCCCATGCCAACTGCACCAAGGTGGCACCTGGGCAGCGGACATGCACCTGCCAGGATGGCTACACAGGAGATGGGGAGCTGTGCCAGGGTGAGTCTGGGACACCCAACCTGGATGCTTGTGGGACTGGGGGGTCCAACTTCAGTGGTCTGAGGCCAACTGGGAGGAGCTGAGGGGTACACATGGTATGAAGACAGGGACCCAGAGAGGGGAGGAGATGAGTATCTGAAGGTATAGATGGACAGATGGCAGAGCCAAGGGTCCCCTCTCACCCCAGTGTCTCTTCCCAGAAGTGAATGGCTGTCTCACCCATCATGGGGGCTGCCACGTTCATGCGGAATGCATCCCTACGGGCCCCCAGCAGGTCAGTGCAGGGCAGACACTGGGGTCGTGCTATTCCCCCACAGGGTGGGGCCTCCCTGCAGAACAGGCCTGGGGAGGGCGTGACCCATTTATCTAGGGGGCTGGTCAGCTCTTGGCTCCCAGCAACCCCCTGATCAAGATTTGGGACAGGTCTCCTGCAGCTGCCGCGAGGGTTACAGTGGGGACGGCATCCGAACCTGTGAGCTCCTGGACCCCTGCTCCAAGGTCAGGTCCCTGTGCTACTGTGTCTCACAGGGACAAGGGTCTTCAGTAGGAAGTGGCCCTCCTCACCCCAGGAGGATCCTAAGGGCCTCTGTAGGGTGGGCTGCCTTCCCCCCAAGTTTGAGTCTGGTTTATTGGTCAGAAATAGGGATTTGGGGGTTGGGCAGGGACCTCCTGGTCTCTTCTCCAGGGCTGTGTGTGATAGAGGAGTCCTAGAAGACCCTGATGCCCCTCCTCCTGTCCCCACCTTAGAACAACGGAGGCTGTAGCCCTTTTGCCACATGCAAAAGCATAGGGGATGGCCAGAGGACGTGCACCTGTGACATGACCCACACTGTTGGAGATGGCATCACCTGCCGTGACCGAGTTGGCCTGGTAATAACACCCAAGTTTGACCCCTGGCCTGATCTTGACTGTGCCCCAGGTTTGATCCTGATCCTGGCTTTGACATGATCCTGAACCTGACCCCTGTCTCTTCCTGGGCCTGATCTCAGTTATGACATATGAAATTAATCCTGACCCCAGCTTAGATCCCCTGGCTTTCCTTTCCTCATCTCTGCCTTGGCCAGACCTTGGGCTGCAGGTGCTGGGACAGGTACCAGGCCCTGAATCGGGGCCACCCCAAATCTGAGCTGATCCTCGCTCCCCCAGGAGCTCCTTTCGGACAAGCATGCCTCATTCTTCAGCCTCCACCTCCTGGTGAGTAACCAGCCTGGGCCTCTGTGACCTGCAGGTCCCCTTGTGTCTGGGCCTCAGTGTCCCCATCTGGTCAGGGATTTGGTTGGTCGGGTCTCTCAGAGTTCAAGTATTTTCCAGAAGGTCCATGGAAGCCCCAAGGTGGTCTCAGGTTACTCCTCTTCCACTCCAACTGTCCCCCCTTCCCCAGGAATACAAGGAACTCAAAGGTGATGGGCCTTTCACAGTCTTCGTGCCACATGCAGATCTAATGACCAACCTGTCCCAGGTACACAGCAGTAGGAGTGAGGCTGGGGAGGGATGCCCTCTGGCGTGGGCACTGAGTGGGGAGAGGTGGTTATCTGGCTCCCAATGCCTCCCTGACTCTACTCTAGGATGAGCTGGCTCAGATTCGGGCACATCGCCAGCTTGTGTTTCGTTACCACGTGGTTGGTTGCTGGCAGCTGCGGAGCCAGGATCTGCTGGACCAGGGGTATGCCACGACACTCTCTGGGCACCCACTGCGCTTCAGCGAGAGGGAGGTGAGCCTGTGCTCTGTCCGGCCCCCTACAGAGTCTGCTCCTGCCCAGGACTCAGCCCCACTGGAGCCCTGGCCTGTGCCTGGCTTCCACTTGTTTAAGACCCAGCCTAACCGGGCATGGTGCCATATACCTGTAATCCCAGTACTTAGGAAGTTGAGATAGGAGGATCCCAGGTTTGAGGGCAGCCTCAGCAATTGAGCAAGACCCTCAGCAACTTAGTGAGACTTTGTTTCAAAATAAAAGAATAAAAAGGGCTGGGGGTGTAGCTTGGAGGTAGAATCCCCAATACAAAAAAAAAAAAAAAAAGACCCAGCCAAGGAACACTTCAGGGAAATTACTCTGCCTTTGGACCCAGGACTCCAGAGCCAAGCTGGCAAGAGCTTAGCAACCTGCCCCCAAGCCCCACCCCAGTGATTCCTGTGCCTAAGGCTTGCTTCTGAGGGTGGCTACTGGCTGCACCCAAGGCCAACTCACCTTCTGCCTCAGCCCTGAACCCAGGACTGTGCTCTGAGACTTGCCCAACCCAGGCTCCGTCCCAGCCCAGGCCCTACCCACAGCCCTGCTGCACCGCCATCCTTCCGGCTTCATTCAGCCCCTGCCCCACCTCCATGCAATCGTGCCCCACCCCCAGGGCAGCATCTACCTCAATGACTTCGCACGTATTGTGAGCAGCGACCACGAGGCAGTGAACGGTGTCTTGCATTTCATCGACCAAGTCCTGCTGCCGCCAGATGTACTGCACTGGGAGCCTGGTGCTACCCTGATCTCTCGGGTATGACAGGGCACGGGCCTGGGAGCTGGAAGGCACGCAGTGGCTGGGGGCCTGGGATCCTCATCCCCCACCCCACCTGCTGCTCATAAATGCCTTTTCTTCAGAGAAATGTCACCACCGCTGCTGAGAGCTTTGGTTACAAGATCTTCAGTCACCTGGTGACGGTACTGCCCCATCCCTACATGTATGGCCTGTGTGCATGCTTACCTTCCCCTGTGCATGAACATGCCCAGTGCCCTTGCACACGGACCACGTCTGTGTGAATGAGTTTTCCAGTGTGGGCTTGAGAGCCTGCAGACCTGACAAGTGTACACTATTAAGGTGTGTGCAAATTTATCACTGCAAGTGTGACTAGGTACAGAAGTCCCCCTTTGCAGTTTCACTGTCGGCAGTTTCAGGTAACTGGTTAACTGCAGTCTTTTCCATTAGAATGGAAAATCCCAGAAATAAGTTTTAAGTAACTTTTATAGCTAAGCATGGTGGCACATGCCTATAATCCCAGTACATGGGAGGCTGAGACAGGAGAATCCCAGGTTCGAGGCTAACCTTAGCAATTTAGGGAGGCCATCAGCAACTTAGCCCCTGTTTCAAAATAAAGAATAAAATAGGACTGGGGGCATAGCTCAGAGGTAGAATGCCCCTGGGTTAAATCCCCAGTATCACACACACAAATAAATAATTTTTATTACAGTGTATTGTTAGAATTGTTCTATTTTATTATTGTTAATCTTCTACTGTGCCTATTTCATAAACTATCATATCTATGTCCAGGAAAGAAATAATACACTTAACCCAGGCATGGTGGTGCACACTTGTAATCCCAGTACTTGGGAGGGTAAGGCAGGAGGATTGCAGGTTTGCGGCCAGCCTCAGCTACTTAGTGAGGCCCTCTGCAACTTAGTGAGACCCTGTTTCAAAATAAAGAATAAAATAGGGCTGGGGGTGTAGCTTGGAGGTAGAATGCCCTTGGGTTCAATTCCCAGTACTGCAAAAAAAAAAAAAGAGAAAGAAATAATACACTTAGGATTCATTCAACACTATTCACGGTATTAGTCATTTGCTGGGATTCTTGGACCATATCTCCCTCAGATGGGGTGGGACTGTCTGTCCGTCTGGGATGGCTACAGCTGAGAGTGGCTAGTGGGAAGTCTGGCAGACCTGGGTCTCTGGAGCCCCTTCTTGGTCTTGGGACTTGGCCCTTACCCCTTTGTCTGCCACCAGTCCATGTTTGCCACACCTGTGCTCTAACCCACCAGGTGGCTGGCCTTCTGCCCATACTTCGAGATGAGTTGCATAGGCCCTTCACAATGCTGTGGCCCACAGATTCTGCTCTGCAAGCCCTGCCTGCTGATCGGCAGGCCTGGCTATACCATGAGGACCACCGCGACAAGCTGGCAGCCATTCTGCGGGGCCACGTAATCCGCAACATTGAGGTGGGTACACCCCCAGACCTTGGTTCCCACTACCTGTAGCTCAGCCTGCTTGCCCAGCTCCACCTGTGGCTCCATTTGTTCAGGCCTTGGCATCTGACCTACCCAATCTGGGTGTGCTCCGAACCATGCACGGGACCCCCATCTCCTTCTCCTGTAGCCGTGCCCGGCCCGTGAGTCTGGAGAGGGCTTGGAGGAGGGGAGTAGGAAGGGCAGTGAGGGGCTGTGGTGTACCTGTGATTCCCATCTACTCCACATCCTCCTCCTGCAGGGGGAGCTCATGGTGGGTGAGCATGATGCCCGCATCGTGCAGCGGCACCTGCCCTTTGAAGGTGGCCTGGCCTATGGCATTGACCAGTTGCTGGAGCCACCTGGCCTTGGTGCCCGCTGTGATCACTTTGAGACCCGGCCACTGAAACTGGTGAGGGATAAATCACAAAGGAGAGGTGGATGGGCAGGGGCCTGAGTTCACCTGTCCTGTCCATCCACCTCACCTTGTGATATTAACCTCCATCCCTTCTAGAAGACTTGCAGCATCTGTGGTTTGGAGCCACCCTGTCCTGAGGACTCACGGGAGCAGGTAAGAGGCCCAGGACGAAATTGGGGGGTGAGTAGGAGCCAGGGACCAAGTTCAGACTGTCTGTGACCTGACTCCTCTTGGCCCAGGGCACCCCTGAAGCCTGCTGGCGCTACTACTCCAAGTTCTGGCCAACCCCTGCGCTGCGTTCCTTGGCACTTCGCAGCATCTGGGTGCGGCCCAGCCTCTGGGGCCAGCCCCAAGGCCTGGGTAGGGGCTGCCAGCGCAACTGTGTCACCACTACCTGGAAGCCGAGCTGCTGTGCTGGTCACTACGGCAGTGAGTGCCAAGGTGAGCATCCTGAGGTTGCAGACATTGCTGATTGGACCCTCCATCCCTCGAGATAGCCAAGACAGAGGGCTGGGCATGGTGGTGTATGCCCGCAATCCCAGTACTTAGGAGGCTGAGACTGGAGGATCGCAGGTTCATGGCCAGCCTCAGCAGCTTATCAAGGCTCTCAGCAACCTAGCGAGACCCTGTTTCCAAAATAAAAAAATAAAATAGAGCCGGGCGTGGTGGCGCACGCTTGTAATCCCAGTACTTTGGGAGGCGGAGACCGGAGGATCCGGGTTTGCGGCCAGCCTCAGCTCTCTCGTTCTCTCTCTCCCTGTCTCTCTCCCTCTCTCTCTGTCTCTCTGTCTCTTTCTCTCTCTGTGTGTCTCTCTCTCTTTCTCTCTCCCTCTCTCTCTCTCTCTCTCTCCTTAGTGAGGCCCTCCGCAGCTTTGTGAGACACGGTTTCAAAATAAAGTATAAAAAATAGGGCCGAGGGCATAGCGAGGAGGTAGAACGCCCCTGCGTTCAATCCCCGGTACCACAAAAAAATAAATAAATAAAAATAAAATAGAGGTGGGGGTGTAGCTGAAAGGTAAAACACCCCTGGGTTCAATCCCCAGCACCACAGGAAAAAAAAAAAAAAGAAAATGATATCCAGGGTAGGGTTCTCTGGTCACTGTTTTCCTGGGAAAGGTATTGGGGTGCTCCAGGGTGGGGGAGGTCTGGGCAGTGAGTAGATCTTACTAGAGGGGAATGCTCAAAGAGGTAGGGTGGGCATGTAGAGGGCACAGAACCTAGTGGGGAGTGCTGGCAGATTGGAGGGTTTGGGTGTTCTCCAATGGCCTGGTGGATTTCAGCAGCTGGGGGTCAGGCATGGACTGGTGTTCCTTGAAGAGCAAGGTCTGGACTGTGCATGTGGTTGTCCTGGTGAGAGCCCTTGGTCACGCCTTACTCTCTCACCCCTTCCCCAGCTTGCCCTGGTGGGCCCAGCAGCCCCTGTAACAACCATGGCGTGTGCCTGGATGGCATGAGCGGCAGTGGACAGTGTAGGTGCCGCTCAGGTTTTGCCGGGATGGCCTGTGAACTCTGTGCCCCGGGTGCCTTTGGACCCCAGTGTGAAGGTGGGCCATCCCTGCCCTGCCATGCTCTACTCTGATTCCCTCGACCTATGTGCCACCATTTATCTTCCTGCCTGTCCCTTCCCCCAGCCTGCCGCTGCACCCCCCATGGCCGCTGTGATGAGGGCCTTGGGGGCTCTGGCTCCTGCTTCTGTGATGAAGGCTGGACTGGGTCACGCTGTGAGGTGCAGCTGGGTGAGTGGCCCTTATGCTTGTGCCCACCTATACATTTGTACACACACACACACGCACGCGCGCGTGCGTCCCAGTTACACATTTAGGTGGAGGCACTGAGGATGGGTGGGACAAGTGGAGGCCAGGAGGGCAACTACTGACCTGGTTATGTGGGGATGGTCTTGGGGGACAGAGCTGCATCCTGTGTGTACTCCACCCTGCGCACCCCAGGCCATGTGCCATGTGGGCAACAGCTGTGAGTGCAACCTGGGCTATGAAGGCGATGGCCGTGTGTGCACAGGTAAGCAGGTGGTTGTGGATGTGCCGAAGGGACAGCTTCCATAACCCTCCTGTCACCTGACTTAACGACTCCCTCCCTGCCCCCCAGTGGCAGATCTGTGTCAGGACGGGAACGGTGGCTGCAGTGAGCATGCCAACTGCAGCCAGGTAGGCACAGTGGTCACCTGTGCCTGCCTGCCTGACTACGAGGGTGACGGTTGGAATTGTTGGGGCCGCAACCCCTGTGCAGACAGCCACCGTGGGGGCTGCAGTGAGCACGCTGACTGCCTGAACACTGGCCCAGTAAGCAGGTGCAGCTGGGGTAGGGAAGCCTCACAAGCTCCCTCCCACTGTCTTTGAAAGACATCTACTGTCTTCTCTGCCCCCAGAACACACGACGCTGTGAGTGCCACGCAGGCTACGTGGGTGATGGACTGCAGTGTCTGGAGGAAGCTGAGCCACCTGTGGACCGCTGCTTGGGCCGACCACCGCCCTGCCATGTGGATGCCACATGCACTGACCTGCATTTCCAGGGTGTGCTCCCCAGCCCACTCTTGGCACCCTGCTTTATCCCTGAGTTGCAGCCAACTGACCATGCACCCCCCCCTTGCAGAAAAACGGGCTGGCGTCTTCCACCTCCAGGCCACCAGTGGCCCTTATGGCTTGACTTTCTCAGAGGCTGAGGCAGTGTGCAGGGCTCAGGGAGCTGTCCTTGCCTCGCTCCTTCAACTCTCTGCTGCCCAGCAGGTGCGTGGGGCCTAGAAGTTTGAGCCAAGCTGTGGGGCCCCATGAGTTGGGCCTTGGGTTTCAGCATCTCCTCCTGCCTTACAGTTGGGCTTCCACCTCTGTCTTGTGGGCTGGCTGGCCAACGGCTCTGCTGCCCACCCTGTTGTCACCCCTGCAGCCGACTGTGGCAATGGCCAGGTGGGCATAGTCAGCCTGGGCACCCGCAAGAACCTGTCGGAGCACTGGGATGCCTACTGCTTCCGAGTGCAAGGTGTGTCCACCCCAAGCCCCATTCCCTGCTCTGTCCCTTCCCGCTAATCCAGAGCCACTGACCTTTCCTGCCTCTCCTACAGATGTGGCTTGCCGATGTCAGGCTGGCTTCGTAGGTGATGGGATCAGCACATGCAATGGGAAGCTGCTTGATGTGCTGGCTGCCACTGCCAACTTCTCCACCTTCTACGGGGTGTGTGGGGTGCCACCTCAGGAGTGGGGTGTAGACTGCTAGGATCCCCAGGGAGGCAGCCTGCCCACAGCCCTGTCTCCCCACCTTCCCCAGATGCTACTGGGCTATGCCAATGCTACCCAGCGGGGTCTTGATTTCCTGGACTTCCTGGATGATGAGCTTACCTACAAGACACTCTTCGTCCCCGTCAACGAAGGCTTTGTGGACAACATGGTAACAATGCGCATAGGCATAGCAGGGCTGTCTGCTCCCTCTGGCTGGCCCAACCCACTAGGCCTTGCTCTGCCCACAGACGCTGAGTGGCCCTGACCTGGAGCTGCATGCTTCCAATACTACCTTCCTAAGCACCAATGCCAGCCAGGGAACCTTGCTCCCTGCCCACTCGGGTCTCAGCCTGGTCATCAGTGACATGGGATCCAACAACAGTTCTTTGGTACCTGTGGTGAGTCTGGCTGCTCCTATGCTCCTGGCTTTGGCCCTCACTCACCTGCTAGGCCTGACTCTAGTCTCCCTGCAGGTCCCAGGGGCAGTTGTGGTTAGCCATGTCATCATATGGGACATCATGGCCTCCAATGGCATCATCCATGCTCTGGCCAGCCCCCTGCTAGCACCCCCACAGTCTGTGAGTACTGGGAAGGGGGAGGCGGAGCTACAGTGTGAGGAGACAGCTCTGGCCAAGGCCCTGACACTCTTGTTCGTAGGGGGCAGTGCTGGCACCCAAGGCCCAGCCTGTGGCGGCAGGTGTGGGAGCTGTGGTAGCTGCTGGAGCACTGCTGGGCCTGGTTGCTGGAGCTCTCTACCTCCGTGCCCGGGGCAAGCCCACAGGCTTTGGCTTCTCCACCTTCCAGGTAGGACTGGGGGCTGCCAGGGTGGGGTCCTCTGATCTTGCTTGAGACCTTCACTACTTACTGCTCTTCTCTCAGGCAGAAGATGATGCTGATGACGATTTCTCCCCCTGGCAAGAAGGGACCAACCCCACCCTGGTCTCTGTTCCAAACCCTGTTTTTGGCAACCATGATGCCTTTTGTGAGCCCTTTGATGTGAGTGTGGGGGGAGTGGTGGCTGTGGAAGTGGGCCTGGGCCTGGGCTTGCCCTGACACAAACAGCCTCCCTCTCACAGGACTCACTCCTGGAGGAGGACTTCCCTGACACCCAGAGGATCCTCGCAGTCAAGTGATGGCTGAGGCTGAAGCAGAGGCATGTGGAGGAAGAAGACCACCTTTATTGCTGACCTGGACAGATGCCCAGTCGATGGGACAGGGGCTCTGTCCTGGATAATAAAGGGGCCCTCAGCGGATGTGGGCCATGTCACCCAGGAAGGGTGTCTTCATGCAGCCTGTGCAGAGTTGGTCCATCCAAAGGGGAGCCTCATGCTGCAGAGGTGTGCGGCGTGGGTAGAAGGTGAAGTCCACACGGTAGTTGAGCAGGCAGCTCAGGGAGGCCATATAGAGGTCAGAGAAGCGCACAAGGCGTCTAGAGAAGTAGGTGGGGTTGTGGAAGGTGCGGAAGATGCTCCCAAACTGGGCATTGAACAGGGCCTTGGTGATGCACCTGGGGAGGGAGACATGGGGAAATGGAAGGTAGGTGTGGGAGGGACTGGGACAGGCCATCTGTCCCAGCCCCAGCCTACTCACCTCAGCTCCTGCCGCTCCTTCATCCAGGTGGCCAGTACCTGCCGCGACTCTGCGTCCTGATAGGTCTGGGGCAGACAGTATAGTGTGGGCGCCCAGGAAGCTGCAGCCTGGCCCCTCCCTGGGGGACATCCCACCGCCCTGGCTGTCCCCATACCTGCATGCGCTCTAGCAGCCCTGTAAGCGCCTGCTGCCAGGTCAGTGAGTGCATGTACTGTTCCGTGTTGATGATGCGGATCTCCCGCTCCAGCTCTGGGATGATGGCACCTGTGCGCCAGCCATGCCGCAGCATGAGGTCCTGGTGAGTGGGGAGGCGGCCTCAGTGCCAGCTGGGAGAACTCCCCCACCCACCACGGTGCAGCCCTGTCCCCTCACCGCTAGGTCACTGTAGAGGTGGTCTCCAAAGTAGAGCACGCGAGGGCCACGCCATTCCGTCAGGCGTAGAAAATCAAACAGGTTTCCCTGGGGAGTAGAGCGGGACACTGCTGAGCCAAATGTGCTCCCATGGGGCTGTGGAGCCAGGCCTTGTCCTCCACCAGGCCCCTCCAAACCCCCAGAGGCAGCCAAATCCAGCCGGATGCAAAGCTGCCCTTTCCCATGGCCTTGCTGAACTGCGGCCTTCACCACATTCCCCTTCCACTTGGGAAGGGGGCCTGCCTCAGGAGGTCTCCATTAGGCCTGGCATGGTGCCCTGAGCCTCAAAGGCCTCCCTCCCTGTGACCTTGCACCCACCCCAGGCTAGGGCCTCAGTCACTGCTTATGAGAAACAAACCACAGGAAAGGCCCCAGGCCCCAAAGCAAAGGGCCCTGAAGTCTTTATTGGCCTCCTCGGTCCAAAGGGACCCAGCAGACCAATGGCAGAGATCACAGGGAGGCCATCTGCCCCGCCTGCTCCAAAGCTAGAACAAGATGAGAATACTCAGCCAGGCCCAAATGTAACTTAGGAAACTCCCAGGAATGGGGGCAGGAATGGAGAGGCCAGAGCAGGAAGTGAAGCACACAGCCACCCGGGATAGGAGTCTACACCCAGTAAAACCCAGTTCATAAAGCAGTCTGTATTCACCAGCCTCAGAGATGGAGCCCATGGGGGGACAGTGGTTGTGGGAGAACTTAACTGAGGAGTAGGTGGACCACAAGAGGAAGTATAGGGGGAGGGCAGCTGAGGATGTGCCTCTGGACCAAAAGAATCTCAAGGGCTAGGAGACGGAGAAGGCAGGGAAAGACAAGGACTTGGGGTGGGGACCAAGCAAGATCCAACACACACAGCATAAGGGAACTTCAGAATGTCAGGCCTGAAGAACTGCCTGATAGCTGCCCAAGAAGAAAGCCAGGTTCCTACAAAGTGCCTGCTTCCTCAGCCACAGCCAGATGCCAAGGGAGAGTGTCACCCTTGGAGCTGAGGGGCCGAGGCTGAGGGGCCATAGAGAGCTGGCAAGAAGCTGAGTCATGGGTAAGGGTGGGAGCACTGTCTGCAGGCCAGGCCTGGGCACCCCAGTGCTACTCCCCTGGCTTTCCCAAGGCTTCTGGAACCCCACCTAAGAAGCCCAGCTCAAAGCTGGGCATGGTGGCGCACGCTTGTAATCCCAGTACTTGGGAGGCTGAGACAGGAGGATCGCAGGTTCAAGGACAGCCTCAGCAACTTGTGAGACTCTCATCAACCTAGTGAGACCCTGTTTCAAAAATAAAAAAATAGGGCTGGGGATGTGGCTCGGAGGCAGAATGCCTCTGGGTTCAATCCCCAGTACTGCAAAAAAAAAAAAAAAAAAAGCCCGGCTTAGCCAGGATTTCCACATTCCAGCCAGGGCCAAATGCCTTAATCACCTCCTGCTCACGCCACCCAGTGCCCCAGCTGGGCCCCTCTTATCTTCCCAGCCAGACAGGAAGGGGCCTCCCCAAAGTGTTTGTGAGCCACCTCCACTGGCCTGGTTCAGGGGCTCCCAACTGCCTGCAGCATAATGCTCTGCCCCAACTAATCGGAGTGCTGTTCACTGGGCACTTAACCATGCAGGGCATTCTAAAGGGCATTATACCACAACTCAAGTAGAACATTATACCTCTTTTGCAGATGAGGAAAGCAAGAGTCTAGCTAGCTAGCACAGAGGCAACTAGGCTAGGCTCCCTCTGCTAATGAGTGGAGCCAGACATTTAAATCCAGGTAGCATGACCCAGAGGCCAAGCTGTCTCCACACTGCCCAGACAGCCCTGCCCTGGTGGTCACTGGCTCATCCCAGTGAGGCTGGTCAGGGCCCTGGTGCCCTCCCACTGGCTGCTACTCCCCCTCAGATGGCCCTCACCTGCCGATAGATCTTGCCCTTTTCCAGGCGGGTGATACGGTCCCAGTGGAGTGAGCCTGTCTCATCGAGTTTTCGGAAAGGCCTGGGATGAGGGTGAAGGGCTCAGTTCCCTGTCTGGCAGGGCCATGGGCCAGTTACCTCCCTCCTCTCCTCTGTAAAGGCCCACCTACTCAAGTGGACCACATGCCAGCAAGGGAGTGTCCTCACCCCAGGCACACGGGCAGCGA
This sequence comes from Glis glis, assembly GCA_004027185.1. Lineage (NCBI taxonomy): Eukaryota > Metazoa > Chordata > Mammalia > Rodentia > Gliridae > Glis > Glis glis. The sequence continues at coordinate 21,644 of PVJS01009905.1, forward strand.
GCAAAGGCCAATCTGGCCTTGTGCCTCAGTCCCCTCTTTTAGATGGGGTGGGGGGGTCCATTCTTTTCCCCACCCTGCCAGGCCCATACTTGCGCCGGTCAGTGAAAAAGCTGGGCTTGTCTGCCTGGACAATAACCACGTCGAACAGTTGACGCCAGTCAGGACCCACCATGTGCCGCATCCCCTTGTCCCTGTGTAGAGGTGGTGTGGGTTGCAGAAGGTTTGTTGGTGGTGCTGGGCCTGCCCACCTGCCAGGGCCACAGCCCCACCCCTCTTTCCACAGAGGGGCTGAACTCACACGAAGCTGAAAGGACTGTTGGTGATGAGGAACAGTTGTTTCCCATGGGCCACCAGGCGGTTCAGTACTGCAAATGTCTCGTCCCCTCTCAGGATATACTTCTCTGAGGGGAAGATGGGTCTGTGAGGGCCTTGCCACCCTGCTGAGGCAGGCCGTAGTAGGGCCACCCTCTACCCTTACCCATGTCTCGCTCAATCCACTGGTACATAAGGCCCTTCACGTGCACATCTCGAATGGCATCCTGGGGGAAGCGGGGGACAGTGAGGGCACAGTGGGGAGCCCAGGAGGGCCTGTCCTGTTGTAGCTGGATTTCACCTTCCTGCCATCTAGGGGCAGGCCCAGCATCCTCACCGTCACATCCTTGTAGAGATGTGCTTGGTCAAACTCCAGGCCGTGGCCCAGGAAGTGGTCAACCACACAGGACAGCAGTGCCATCTCCGGCAGTGAAAAGATGTCCATGAACTGCTTGATGGAGGGGCCCTGGAGATGGGGACAAACCTCAGATACCCCTCGGACCCCACCAAACCCAGCACTGGAGACTAAGGGCTCGCAATCTACCTTGGGACACTGGTAGAGGGCACAGCCTGTGGGTCAGGGGTGGCCACTGGGGTGCGGGCAGAGTCCCTGAGAGCCAGCACCTGGTGGAGGAAGTACCTTGCCGTAGAAGCCGCTCATCTGATACAGTGGGATGTGCTGGGTGCCCCCATACAGGTTGATCACCTCCTCATCTGGCACAGGCTGGAGGCCTCTGAGTGGGACACAGAGCCATCAGTTCAAGCCCAGGCTGCAGTGTAGGGAGTGGGACCCAGGTGGAATCAGTACTAACCTGTAGGCTGTCCCTAGCTGCACGTAATGAAAGGCGTCAATCTTCATCAGAAGGCTCTGAGGGTACCCGGGGGCAGGACCAGTAGTGAGGAGGTAGTATGTGCCATTGGACCTCAGCTGGCCTCTTCCAGCCCCCATGCCAAAGCCTCTATTAGATGATACCAAGGGGATCGGGTACAAGCCAAGAGAAAGCTACAGCTTTGAGGCCAAGGGGGTGGACAGACAGGGAGACTCTCCCCTAGAGAAGAGGGGGGCTAAGAAAGTAGCCCCAGAGCAATCTAGTCGGAAGGGCCAGGGGATTGCCGGGCGTGGTGGCACACGCTTGTAATCCCAGTACTTGGGAGGCTGAGACAGGAGGATCGCAGGTTAGCGGCAGGCCTCAGCTACTTAGGCCCTCCACAACTTAGTGAGATTCTGTTTCAAAATAAAGAATAAAATAGGGCTGGGGGTATAGCTTGGAGGTGGAATGCCCCTGGGTTCAATCGCTAGTACCACAAAAAAAAAAAAAAGAAGGGCCAGGGTGTCAATATTCAGTCACTCACCTTCTGAATGTCATAGTGGAGGCCACGGATGGCAAAGCTGGGGTCGTATTCATACTTTCGAATCCCCTCTGGGTACTGTTGGGCAAAAGCAAGCCAGGTCTAAGCCTGTAGTACTGCCAGCCCTGCTGGCTTCGTGGTCACCTCAGGGGATCCAGCCAGCCACCTGCCCAGGGGACCAGGAGAGCCCCATGACTCAGCCTGGGGCTTAGGTCAAGCTGGGGTTCACTGGCCTCCAGGGCCTGGGAGTGGTGGGGTATGGGCTCCTTGTCCAGCTAGCCTCACCTTGTAGTGCTCAATCAGGATGTCCCGAGCAGCATTGAAGATCTCAGGGTGCAGTGCATCTGCGTACTGGGCCAGAGTGTAGTCATAGTCAAAGCCATAGACCTCAACGTCATGCAGGCTGATCTCATTGTTGGCGTAGATGGCTGCTGGGTTCAGGAGGCTGCAGACCTCAGGAGGCAGGAGGTCTGGAGGAAGGAGACACAAGGAGGCAGAACCATGGGAATGATGATCTTGGCAGTGGCAAATGGTTCGTGAGCACTTTGAGGGTACTCAACCCTGTAGCCTCATGAAATGCTCCATGATGGTATCTCTTAGCCCAGTGGTCTGGATTGTCCAAATTGAGATTCAGAGAGAAGGCACTCGCCCTGGGTCACACACTTGGGGGAAGGTAGAGCTGGCAATGGGCTGAGACCACGACTGGAGTGCCTCTCCGTGGTTATACCAACACCTGAAGCCCACCACGTGCATTGAGCCCACACCCCCTCCAGGCTTTCACCACTAAGCAGCATCAGACATATGGCTGTGTGAGAACCCCAGCAGCACCCCCAACTCCTCTGTCTGGCCCCAGAATAGCTGCTCTTGGGATGGTCTACAGTGCAAATCCTGCCCCTTGCTCAAAGCCTGTTCAGGAGCACCACAGTCCCCTTGCCCCTCTCCCACCTGCCCACAGGCCTCCTCTCTCACCTCCCTAGGGGTACCTGTACCTGTGAGGGGCAGCATGTGGGGGTTGAGGCCATGGACGCTGTCTTTCCACTGTGCCCAGAGCTGGGGTTGGGGCTCAGAACATCAGTGGGGTGGGGAGCCTCTTTACTGCTCAGCTCAGGCTGCCAACTCTGAACACCTGCCACAGCCTGCAGAGAGTCCCCTCTAATCGGATTTCAGCTGCCTACCAGCTCACATAATGACATTCCCTGGCTTTAGCCAGGAACATTGCTAATTACGACAGGCAGGACGTGTGATATTGGGTTCTGGGCCATTACCCAGGCTGTTCCCTTCTGGGCATGTGGTCATGACTTCCCCAAGCCCCTGGCTGCTCCCAAGGAGCTGAAGTCAGCTCTCAGGCCCATAGCAGGGAGTCTGAACAGGACACTGTGCCAGGTAGGCTCAGGGATCCCAGCTCACCTGCCTTGGTTTCCCCATCTGTACAATGGGGAAAGTGGATGGAGAAAGGGGATGTGATAGAAAGGGCATGCATGGGCTTCGAGGTCAGTCAGGCCAGATCAGACCCTCCTTTTTGTGGCTATGACTTCTCAACCCTTGGGCCCGTTTCCTTTTCTCTAAAAGGGGAATAAAAATGTTACCAACCTACTCTGCAGCATCCCACGCATATGCAGGATTAAATGGGTGCTGTGCCTCCTGAGCCCATGAGCTCCCTGCCTTCTATTCCCCTGCATCTGTCCAGGAGCAGGGGCTGTAGGGAGAGGGGAGCAGGCAGGACAGGGTGCACAGGTCCTAGCCTCCAGGAAATCCCTGTCTCAGTCACAACTCATCCCAATTGCAAAGCAGAAGCCCCTGGTCCCACAGCATGTCTGACAGGTGCTGTGCTCCCAGGCTCAGACCATTGGAACACAGGGCTCCACCCCCAGCCCTCCCTTTGGAGTCAAGTGCGAAGTGTGGGTGTGGGAACAGGTGTGGCTGGTTCCTCTGGTGGCCTCAGGCCAGCTAAGAGCAGCTGCTCTGCAAATCCCTGAGTGTGGATGGGACACTTCACTTGGATGTGCTTGAGACACAGCTGTTTCTGAGATACCCCTCACCTGGTGTTGCTAGGACCTTGGGCCTTACCTCCCTATGACATTCCTGGATACCAACTGTGACTATGACTCTCAGGTGCATAAGCCCCCACCCCCAGGAAGGGAGGGGTCTCCTGGGCCATGCAGCCCCTTACTGGCTAAGTCCAGGCCTCTGTCTCTGCCCCTGAGGGTGTTCTCAGGGGTGGAAAGTCCTCCCAGGGATAAAACAGGATGGGGAAACAGCTCACAGGGCCTGGCCTCTTCACCCCATTTCTGGACTGAGAAAACCATAGCTCTGGGGGCTGCAGGGTCCCACCCCCTTCCACAGGGCTGTGGTGGTATGTAGGGCCAGAAGATGCACCCTGACCCAGTACTGGCCTGCCAAGTGTATGGTTTCACTGTCCAACCCCTACCTTTCTTCCTCTTTAGGTGCCCACAGCTCCAGGTTCCAGGGCCAGCTTCTCCCTGGAGAATCACTTGTGGGTACCTCAGGGGCTCGTCTCATTCATTCCTCACTACAATTCTCTGAGGTAGTCACACTTACTCCTCCATGGTCTCAAGGAAGAAACTGGGGCTGAGGGAGGCGAAGTCACTTGTCCAAATCACCCAGCAGTTGGCAACAGAGTTGAGATGTGTACCCAGCTCACCATACCTGCCTTAATCACCCTGGGCCTAGCCTTCCAGTGTCACCACACTGAGGCCAAGTGGGGCAAGAAGTGATGGTTCTGCTGCTCTACTCTGCTCTCAGGGTAGGGGCTGGCCTGGCTCCCTTGCAAAGTTTTGCCCACAGGCATTAGTCCAAGGCATAGGTCAATACTCAGAAACTCCCTCAGAAAACCCAGCTAGATGGGGAGGATCAGGGCTCAGCAGCAAAAAGTTGGCTCACTCTGGTGTTCACCATGTCATGGGTGGAAATGACCTTGCACAAGAGGAACTCAGGGGGTCTGTGAGGCTCTGGAAATGCAGGCAGGCCCTGAGGACAATACTCAGGAGATCCCTCCTCTCTCCTCCCCCACCTCCAAGGCAGACTTCTCAGGCCACTCAGAGGGTCTTCTCCAGATACAAGACAAAGTAGGCTCCTTAAGTTAACACCCCAGACCTGCCTGTCTACAGAGACAGATCCAACCCAGGCCCCAAGGGCTTCAGAACAACCATTCCTCAGAGGCCCTAACTATTCTGTCTTCATCTTGTCAAGAAGTGAGTTCTGGTCACCCTCCAGGTCTCCACATCGCTGGAGTGGAAATCCCTGTCCAAATAATTGGAACCTTCCAGACAGGGCCACTTTGTCTTACCAGACAATGAAAGCCACATCACCCCTGGGGGTTCCTCCGGAAGCGCCCCTGCCCTTTCTTGGCCTGGTTCTTTCCTGGTCATCAACACAGTCCTGTGACAGAGGCCTCAGGGTTCTTTTGTACCTAAGGACACCGAGGGTCTGAGCGGGTGAGGCTTACTTAGACAAGCCTAGACAATGATAGGGCCTCTGGTCCAAACCGCATCTGTCTGCTGCAGGGGCCCACCATACCCTCAGCTCTTGGGCCTTACCAGGGACCCAGCCTGCCCTCTCTGAGAGAAGGCCTGGGGCCTCATCAGTCCATTTCACGGAGGGAGGGAGGGAGGGGGAGAGAGAGAGAGAGGAAGAGGGAGAGAGAAAAGAGGGAGAGAGGGAGGAAGGAAAGAAGGAAGGATGGATAGATAGATATGTGTCCTGTGCATCCTTGGCCAAGCCTGCAGCAACTCTTCGGGATTCCAGGGACTGATCAGTGGCTTGGTCTGTTGCTCCAACATCTTCGCAACCCCTGCTGGGAGTCGGCCGGACCTCCAGCGCCAAACCAAGAGGTGCTGGTGTCCAGCGGGGTCCGCTTAGGTAGGGCCCTCCCCAGGAGCCCAGGAGGACGAGCGCCACTCTAGGGCTTTGTCCATAGCACTCCCACCCCAACTCAGGGCCGCCAGAGAGCAAGGGGTTGGGAGTTTCCACAGCCACCCCCTGAGGGACCCTGGAGGGAGGAAGGAGACGGCGGGAACCGCTCCCGGTACTCCAAGCTCCTGTAGAAAGAGCTGGGGGACAAACCTCCACCACCCCCGCCCGGCGTCGGAGCACTCCGCGGGAAATCGGGACGCCCCCGAGTCTCCCACGACGACCTGCCGGAGCCTCTTCTGAAAAGCCCCGCAGGCTCTGGGGCCCCCGCGGGCCCCACCGGGCGCTTTCTCCGAGGAGCGGAGCCCCGGACCGCTCGAGGGCGGCGCCCACGCTCGGACAGCCGGCCGCGCGGGAGCCGCTCCCCAGCGCTGCGCCCGCCCGGGCTCACCCACCGTGCACCAGCCTCCGCATGTCCTGGTAACGAGCCCACAGGTGCGCACTGAGCTCGGCGCCGCCAGTCGGCGCCGGGGCGGTCGCGGAGCGCGGGGCGCCGGGGCAGTGGGCCCCCGGACCCGGCGGGCCGCAGCCAGGGCAGGAGGGTGAGGTCGAGGCGGCTCGCGGCCCGCCGTGGCCTCCGCACAGCAGCCAGCGCCGAGCGGCCGCCCGCAGCCCCGCACCCGCCATGCCCCCCGCGCCGCCCGGGCCGCCCTCCGACTGCGCGCCCGCCACGGTGGCCGCGTGCTCCGCACGGCGACCGGCCAATGGGCGCGGCGTGAGGAGACCCGCCCGCCAATAGGCACGCCACCCGGGCCAGGGGGCGGGAGGCCGGGCGGGGCGGGCGGCCAGCGACCCCTTCCCCCACTTTCCCGCGCCGCTGAGGGCTCTGCGCCCCCCTTCGGTGGTCACGCTGGCGAGGGCGGCTCCTCCTGTCCCCTTCCCGGGGAGTCGGGCAGCCGTCCCTGCGGTTACAGTTTCGTTGGTCACCCTGAGTTCTTTTCCTTAGCCCAGATAGATATCATGGGCCGGGAAATAAAGAGCCAGGACAAGCAGTTGGAATTTATTGCAGGGCAAAAAGATTTATTATAAAAGCAGAAATAATGTGCCATGTCTCAAAGTGGGAGGAGAGGGGAGAGAGAGGGAGAGGGAGAGAGAGAAGCATCAAGCCTCCAAGGAGAACGCAATGGAGCAGAGTGCTCATGGCCCCCCTGGACCCCCGGATCTTAAATAAGGTTTGTCCTATCTGGTCTTCCTTATCTGGGTTGCGAAGTTACCAGGCCGATAGACCGCTTTGTCAGCATCTACGTGAGAGGATATTTTTTTTTTCAGCTCTTCCCAGGCCTGTGGCCCTCTAAGTTTTAAGGTTTGTAACTTTCATAGTGTTGGCCTTCATCTTATCTTTGGTGCCATGCTGACCCAGCAGGCTGAGACAGAAGAATCCCAAACAGCAGGCTGGGAAGAGTAGGAAGCAACCTGTTTTAACCTTATAATGCCTGCTCTGCTTTGGGACAGGGCATGGTATGAAACGACCCATAACCGCATCACCTGCGAGGCTCTGGATGGCCGAGGCGTGGAGAAGAAAGGACCAGAGAGAGGGTGCCAGTTCACGCAGGCCCCCGGGTCTTCCTATCCCTCACTCCCCGCTTCTGGGTTCTCCTAACCCCACCGCCTTGGCTACTTTCCCACAGCCCCTGAATCCTGTTCCCCTGCCCCATCTCAGGCTGACTGCCCACTGACCAGAGCTCGGGCAGCTTCACTCACTTATCTAGCAAATAAAGAGCCCTTCCTGCCTGCTCCCTGATGCCAGCCCTTTCTGGGTGAGACCATTGGACCTGCAGGGCTGCCGAGGTCCACTGAGGCAATCTTGCCTTTGTGCCTCCGGGTGACCTTTGTGTCCAACCCAGGTGACCCTCATTTTTTTGGGGTGGTACTGGAGATAGAACCCAGGGGCCTTCTACCTCCGAACCACACCCCCAGACCTATTTTATTTATTTGGAAACAGAATCTCACTAAGTTGCTGAGAGCCTCACTAAGTTGCTGAGGCTAGCTTCGAACCTGCGATCTTCCTGTTTCAGTCTCCCAAATACTGGGATTACAAGCATGTGCCACCATGCCCAGCTAGGTGACCCCTTTTAACTCCTAGTAGAATGTATGCTGGCGCTGGCACTGGCACCATGGGGCTGTGAGCCAGGATCACTGTACCCACCTGTTTCTGACTGCAGCAAATGGCCGCACTGTCTGCCCAACCTCTCCTTGCCTGGTGCAAGCCCACTCTTGAGGTGCGGAGATCCATTCTAGCAATGCCGCTGAATTTCACTGCGAAATTCCTCTTTCTAGCCGGGTGTGGTGGTGCACACCTGTAATCCCAGCACTTGAGAGGCTGAGACAGGAGAAGTGCAGGTTTGAGGACAGCCTCAGCAAGTAGTGAGACTCTTATCAACCTAGCAAGACCCTGTTTCAAAATAGAAATAAAATCGGGCTGGGGAGTGTAGCTCAGAGGTAGAATGCCCCTGGGTTCAATCCCCAGTACCACAAAAATAAAATAGGGATGGGGATATAGCTTGGAGGTAGAAGGCCCCTGAGTTCTACCTCCTAGTAACACACACACACACACACACACACACACACACACACACACTCCTCTTTCTTTCTTGGAACCACTCTCCACCCACAGTTTTTCCTACTCAGATCTGTTTTCTGTGCCTGCAGGTGTACCAGTCCAAGCACTGGGCCCCAGTGAGGCCCAACCAGCACCCGTGGGCCCAGTCAGTGATGAGCCTGCTAGCTGGGCACACACATTGTTTCCTGGGGTGGCTCGCTGGGTTTAAGGTTTTGTGTATGTTCAGAACTCTACTGCACCTGGGATGAGTGCTGAGGAGGATTCAGGCCAAAAGGAGGGCTCTTGGGTGGCTGTGTCCCCACAGGCACCAGTGAGTTAAATGGGCAAAGGGGACTTGGCTACACACGAACCTCCTCTAGGCAAGTGGACGCCCTACGTGGTGTAGCCCTCAGAACCACCAAGAGAAAAGGGAACAACCGCCAAGTGGTGTGTGTACCCACTTCCTGGCCAGCCAGCCCTCTAGGCTTGGTTGTACAGGAGGCAGATAAGGGTGCCCACTGCTGGCAGTGGCCCATTTCTTGGGGTCCCTGCTTGCTCTTTCTCAGTCTGCTTTTGCATATTTTGTGTCCACATCACCTAGCCACCTTATTGGTTCTAAGTTTTCATTTGATTCTCTTCTTAGATTGTCTAATAGCTGTCTCCCTTGTCAAAGCTATTTCTCCAGTTGTTTTATCCCTAGGTAATAGGGTGACTAGCCTCTTACAGATATTTCCAGCAATCACAGTGATGTAGCATGAGAAGAAATCATGAGGAATGAAGGCTGTGGAGTCAGAGCTCTGCTTCTACCTGTCTTAATCTCTTAACTTCTTTCTTTCTTTTTTTAGAGGAGGAAAAGTTTATTTGGGCTCAAGGTTCAGTCCAATTCCAAGGCAGAAACATTAAGCTGGTAGTGTGTGGTGTAGGGCAGCCAGCAAGCTGAGAGAGAGAGATAGAGATGATAAGATAGATAGAGGGCACTAATCTCTCAACTTCTGAGTTAAAGGCAATACATGTCAGATGAGGACTAAGTAAATCAACATCATAATATTCATACAGCTAATGTTAATCAGTTACTATGTTCTCCTTACCTCACTGAATCTTCACAGAAGCAGAGAACGCCTGTTTTGTAGGCTAGGGAATTGAGGTGCCCGATGGGCCAAGGGAGCACCTATGGGTAAGGGATGTGGTTTGACAACACAGTCATGCTCTTTAACTATAGTGCTCAACTGCCATTACAGTGAATAAAGGGGCGATACAAACCTAGCTGCCTGTAGTCCCAGCTACTCGGATCACTTGAGCCCAAGAATTTGAGACCAGCCTAAGCAACATGTCAAGACCTCAGCAGCCCTACCCCCTCCCCAAATTAGGTAATGCATAAAAAGCACCTACAAGTGCCTGAATAATGGTAAATAGTTTTTGTTAATTTTAGGGCTGTCACTAGACGCTTACTTAGACTTTTGTTGTAGAAGAAGTTCAGCTTTCAACAATGCATATCAAATTCTGTTTAGAAGTCTGGTCACGCTGGGTGTGGTAGCACACGCTTGTAATCCCAGTACTTGGGAGGCTGAGACCGGAGGATCCGGATTCGCGGCCAGCCTCAGCTACTTAGTGAGGCCTCCGCAACTTAGTGAGACCCTGTTTCAAAATAAAGAATTAAAAAAATAGGGCTGGGGGTGTAGCTCCGAGGTAGAATGCCCCTGGGTTCAATCCCCAGTACCTCAAAAAAAAAAAAAAAGGTCTGGTCACCAATCACGTTCCCGAAATAAATGCAAGGCATTGCGTAATTGCACTTCAGAGAATGGTGCAGTACAAGATTAGTCCTTACAGGGGTGGTCACTTTTGTTAGGGGGGTACTAGGAAAAAAGATGGCGGTGGCAAAGTAGGAGGCACGGCAGTCAACTCCGAGCCCCCGCCAGCACTGCGGAGGCCGGGGCGGGGCCGGGCACGCCACGTCGAGGCTCCGCCCCCGAGGCCGCCGCGCCCCCAGAGCCGAGGCGCCTGCGCCGTGCGTCAGACCTCACGGAGCAGGCGCGGTCCGAGGGCGCGCTGATTGGCCGGGCTGTGCTCGCTCGGTCCGAGGTCAGCTTCCGCTCCCGCCAGGCGGCTGTTAGCAAGGACGCGCAAGGCGACCTCGACTGCATCCGGGCGCTTCACTTGCTCCTGGTTCCGCCCTACCCCCCGACCGCGACCTCGGTCGAGCATGTTCTACAGGGCCCAGGTGAGGCGAGTTCTGCAGCGGGTGCCCGGGAAGCAGAGACTCGGCATCTACAGGTTCCTGCCCTTCTTTTTTGTCCTGGGAGGAACGATGGAGTGGATCATGATTAAAGTGCGCGTGGGCCAGGAGACCTTCTGTAAGTTGGGGTGCAGTAGGCTCGTTTTCCATCAGGGAGGCACGAGACTGCAGGCTGGGATCCTTTTCCTCGGGAGGTATTAGATTGCTTCCCGCTTATTCCAGTCAGCTCCAAGCTTGCCTTTTTTTTTTTTTTTTTTTTTGGTACTGGAGATTCAATCCAGGGACATTCCACCGCCGACCTACACCCCCAGCCCTATTTTATTTTTTATTTTGAGACAAGGTCTGAGTTTCCTAAGTGGCTGAGGCTGGTCTCGAGCCAGCAATCCTCCTGTTTCAGCCTCTCAACAAGCTTGCCTTTACTTTTGTCGGAAGGGCAAGAGCGATTCCATTCACTGGCGATGAACGCTGGCCCGAGGGTCCCCCACCCCTTTTCTGTAAGCCTGGCATACTGGCGTCCAGCCTTGCAACCTTCCCTGCACTTTGAGGGGAGATCATGTGCCTCCACTCAGGCCACCCAGGCCTGCCCTTCACCCTTGCCAGTGACATTGTTCCGGCCTAAGGACTGCTTTCGGCAACAGAAGAGGGAGTGGATCCTGAGGATTCATGGAAATCCCTGCTGTCTTGTTCTCTCTGAACTCTTTAGCCCAGACCCTGGAGGGCGCTGGTCAGCCTGGCTATCTAATTACTACTGTCTTTACAGGGCAGCCATTGGCACCAGGTCTTTGGGCTGGGATCTGACAGATGCCCAGCACTGTCAAAAGAATGTCTGGGCCGGGCGTGGTGGCGCACGCTTGTAA
>PVJS01009905.1:32964-49350 GCA_004027185.1 Glis glis
AACTTCGTGAGACCCGGTTTCAAAATAAAGTATTAAAAAATAGGGCCGGGGGTGTAGCGTGGAGGTAGAACGCCCCTGCGTTCAATCCCCGGTACCGGAAAAAAAAAAAAAAAAAAAAAAGAATGGTATTGCCTGGCTGAGCACTACTTCTTGGGCAGACCAGTTCCTCTTTTAGGAAGGTTTCCCCAAACCCTGGGCTCTTTTGCTTTGTCCCTTTTTTGAAACACTGTATGTATGGCTTGTGAATTGTCAACTCTTGTTATTTTTTGCTTATTGGAGATAACCCAGCACTCCACTGCTGAGCTATATACCCCAGCCCTGCCAACTCACATTTTTTTTTTGTGGCACTGGACATTGAACCCAGGGGCATTCTATTTCTGAGCTACACCCCCAGCCCTATTTTATTCTTTTTTTTTTTTTTTTTTTTGGTACTCGGGATTGAACCCAGGGGCGTTTTACTTCTGAGCTATACCCCCAACCCTATTTTATTCTTTTTTTTGAAACAGGGTCTCACTAGGTTGTAGAAGGCCTCACAAGTTGCTGAGGCTGGCTGAGAACCTGTAATCCTCCTGTCTCAGCCTCCTAAGTACTGGGATTACAAGCGTGTGCCACCATGCCTGGCTTACTCTTTATTTTGAAACAGGGTATCACTAAGTTGCTGAGGCTGGCTTTGAACCTGCAATCCTCCTGTCTCAGCCTCCCAAGTATTGGAATTACAAGTATGTGCCACCACGCCCGGCTAACTCTCATTTTTAAATTGTTACATTAGCAGCTTCCTTCTGTTCATCTTATCATCAGTATTTATTGAACACCTATGAGAGGATCTAATGAACAAGGCAGGTGTTCCACTCTGGGAAGAGCTAACGGAAAAGAAAGATCAAAAAGAGTTACCATTAGGTCTGGAGGTGTAACTGGTAGAACACTTGCCCAGCATGCCTGAGGTCTTAGGTTTGAGCCTCAGCAAAGAAAAAAGAGGTGTGGGGGGTTATCATTGTGATCAGTGCTGTGGGGAAGTACCAGGAGCACAGGAGTCCTGAGTGGGCACCTCACTGGACTAGATGGTGCAGGGAAGCCTTCTGGAAGCAGTTACTCTGTAAGGTAGACTCTGCAGTCTGTCAGCCTGATGAGGGAAGGTGTGTGGAATGAAGTGTCTTCAGGGCAGTGGTAAGGGAAGATCTGGAGGCTTTGTTTGTATGCTGTTTGAAGGATTGAAGCAGCTGGGCAGAGGGGGTGAAGTGGCTAGAAAGGTGCCTGGGCCCAGCCACAAAGGGACTGGAGAACCAAGAGTATATCCTAAGGATTGAAGGGTTTGAAGTGGCTCCCTGTGGAGACATTGGTAGAAACACTTAGGCTGTGTGGTTTTTCAGATTTGAGGTGGTGGCCTGGTGGGTTGGGGGCAGAAGGGATGCCAAAGAGTGGGTGGAGTTGGTAGCCCAGAGGTAGTGTTGACTGAGTGAACTCAGGAGATCAGGCATGCTGCCTTCCCGTGGGACAGCTGGGGCAGGGGTGGTACCTCTCTCAAAGGTGCTGATCACAGGGCGATCCCTGGGCTCCTTTTGTGGTGTTCTGGTGGGGATGGTTATATAGATCTGAAGCTCAGGAGGCAGATCTGGGCCAGAAATCTGGATTTGTGGGCCATTCACAGGCAAATTGTAATGAAAAAATCACACACCAACACGTTTTGGGTGACTTGGAGTGGCCAGAGGATCAGGAAGGTTGTCATATTAGACAGGAAGTTAGACTGTGAAGAGGTGCCCTCAGAGAGACTGAAAGATATGCAAATGTTGATCAGGAAAGGAGGTGGAGAGAGGCTGGTTACACCTCTACCTTTGAGAAGGTAGGAGGGAATGGAATCAGGCTGGGTGGTAGCAGCCCTTGGAAGTTAGCTGAAGAGTTGTTCACAATCAGGCATTTCAAGCATTCCCAATCACTGGCAATAGTTGACTCTGCAGTACACAGCAAACAGGGTGTAGCATGAAGGAAGTTGAAATTAATCTCTGGTTGGAGTTTTGAAGGTGGTGGGACAGGAGGATCGATGCCAAATTCAAGGCTGCCTAGGCAACTTACGGATATCCTGTCTTAAAAAGTAAAAAGGGCTGGAGATGTAGTTCAGTGATATAGTATGCACCAGGCCCTGCATTTGATCCCCAGGACTGCAAAATCAGAGGGGTGGGGTGGGGGTTGGTGCTTCATCTTGAGATTAGTGGTGCTTGTGGAGAAGGCATAGGACAGGGCAAGAAGCCTGAGCCAGCTTTTTCAGTGATCAAAGGGGCATGGCAGAGAGCAGGTGCCAGTGCAGAGAAGATGGTGGCAATCAAATGGCATAAACCCCGAGGGAACTGAACTTTTTTGTTTTTTTTCTAAATGGTACTAGGGATTGAACCCAGGGCCTTGCACTTGCTAAACAAGTTACCAATGATCTACATCCCCAGCCTCTGGATTACAAGTGTGCACATGAAGAAGATTTTTTTTTTTTTGCAGTACTAGGGATTGAACCCAGGGGTATTCTACCTCCAGGCTACACCCCCAGCGCTATTTTTTATTCTTTATTTTGAAACAGGGTCTCACTAAGTTGCGGAGGGCCTCACTAAGTAGCTGAGGCTGGCTGTGAACCCGGATCCTCCTGTCTCAGCCTCCCAAGTACTGGGATTACAAGTGTGCGCCACCACGCCTGGCTTGAGGATTTTTTTTTTTAAACACGAGAGTAGAGAATCAATAATCTGGAAAAGTAGAGGGTGAGAACAAGGAAACCAACCTCCCCTCATCACCCTGAGGTTTTGGGGTCTGAGAGAGGAAGCAGCAAGAGCCACAGGGCAAGAAGAGCCTTTGAGGAGCTGGGTTTTAGTTAATGATGATTTCAGAGACTAGAAACTCTGGAGGAAAAGGAAATGAGAGAAGTCTTAAAACATTGCTAAGAGATATGCCAGGACAGGATCCTGTCTTGGAAGACATTGATATTTATCCTGCTATTTAAGTCTAGAACTCTATTAACATAGTCCTTATTTAACTCGTTTTATTTTATTTATTTTTTTGTGGTACCGGGGATTGAACCCAGGGGCATTCTATCTCTGAGCTGCACCCCCAGCCCTATTTTATTTTTATTTTTAAATTTTGAAACAGGGTCTTGCTAGGTTGATGAGAGTCTCACTACTTGCTGAGGCTGTCCTTGAACTGTGATCCTCCTGTCTCAGCCTCCCAAGAACTGGGATTACAGGTGTGCGCCCCCACGCCCAGCTAACTCGTTTTATTTTAAATTGTTTATTCTGGCATTGAGTTAGAAATTAATGTTGAGACTCAGAAACAGACAACAGACTTAGATTATTGGTTAAATTGTTCTGATCTATTTTTAATTCCTCATTTTCTTAGAAATCAAAGCAAATTTTTTGTTTGATACAGATGATGTCTACCGTAGAAAAGCCTCAGAAAGACAGTTTCAGAGAAGGCTGGAAGATGCATCAGAGACTGAACTTCAGCAGTCAATAAAGTGAATATCAATTTTTACTGGTTTCTCCTTTGAAAATGTACTCCTCAGAACTCTTCTCACTATACCTTGTCCTTTAGCAGCTGCATATTATTCCAAGAATGCCTTTACAAAGAATTTTCATACTTTGGCAGTTTCTCCTTAAATACTTCCCAAGTCACTGTTGGACAGTACTTGTGGGAAAATTATCCTTCTAATTAATCTAGCCTGTGAAATATTTATTTCCTTTTTTTGGTGGTACTGGGGATTAAACCCAGGGCCTTGCATGTGCTGAACAAGCACTCTACCACTGAGCTACATCCCTACCCCTTTTTATTTTTTTTATTTTGAGACAGGGTCTTACTAAGTTGCTGAGGCCAGTAATCAGCCTTGAACCTGTGATCCTCTCAGTCTACCAAGTACTAGGATTACAGGCATGGACCATTCTATATACTTGGCTGAAATATTTCTTAAATAATTCAAGGATCAACCAGGCCGTTTTTCAGTCCAGTCTGAATTGTTTATGAAGACCTTTGTTTTTAGGCAACTTTTTATTTGTTTCCAATATCATCTGAAAGAGGATAATTCTGCAGATTACATGTCTGCTTGCTACCAGCTTATAAACTTTTTGCTAGGCTAGTGGGAATTCCTGGCTGACTACCTATGCTAGTGTTCCTGTGAACTCTCTTGAACAGGAGAGGGGGACTTCCCTGATTTAAGCCCCTTTATGATGAAAATGTTGCTCTCTCCTTTTTTTTTTTTTTCCTTTTTTGGTACTAGGGGTTGAACTCGGGCATTCCACCTCTGAGATATACCCCCAGCCCTATTTTATTTTGAAACAGGGTTTCCGTAAATTGCTGAGGCTGTCCTCAAACCTGTGATCCTGTCTCAGCCTCCCAAGTACTGGGATTATAGGCATGTGCCACTGTGCTCAGAGAAAATGTTGCTCTTTCATCCAGCTGCTAAAGACAACCGTTCCTTCCATAAGAAAGTGAAGCTACACAGTATTAATGCAACCACAGGTTTGAGCCATATCGGAGGCAGTCTACTGAGGAGGATCTGACAATATGACCCAGTGTAAGTTTGGATCTGACAATATGACCCAGTGTAAGTTTGGATCACTGGTAGAAAAAGCAAAAGCATCTTTACATGCTTGGATAAGCACATCTAACATCTTTTCAAACAAGACAATATCTACATTTTTAAGAAGACTTTCAAAGTAATTTCTAACTACTGTGATGGAATATGCTGAAGGCCACAGGGTATCAAGTTAATTACCTCTGCCACAAACATGTCTCTGAAATTTTACTAGAGATTTTTTTCCCTAGACTATGTTTGTCCTTTTGTGTTAGACCAATTCAGTGTAAAGAAAGAACGATGGACTACTCAGATCTCATCAAAGCAGTGTCACTGTTGGGAGGTACTTGACTATGAAGGCCAGTAATGACCAAGATCATGACCAAGATTAGGGAGAGGAAATGTGTTACATAAAATCCTCTGCCCAGTCATATCAACTACAATTGTGGTGAACTTAATCTTAGAGATACTTTAGTGATTAGAGTGCTGCATAATTGTGGTATGATTCTCAATTATATGGCCTCACTTCATATATGTTCTCCCTCTGTTTTAGAAGTTGAAGTACATTTGATGCACATGGGGAATATGTAACATAGACCTTTTATAAAGAATAATAGCAAACACCAATAAAACCACTAGCCAACTTCTGTGTCTGTGATGGTCCTTCCCTGCTCAACCTGTAGCCTGAATTGTGTTACTCTTCTCTAGGGGTCTCCTCTCTATTTCCTTTTCTTTTCCTACCAGAGCTGATCTATTCAAGGACAACAAGCTTTTGAAAATGAGTATAACGTCTGACTTTAGGACAGTGAGACTAGTAAAGCAATGACTGTACTTGATGTATGCTGTGAGGAAGAGACTAGTAAAGCAGTGACTGTACTTGATGTTAGGTGCTTTCAGAGCACCTTAGTCTGCATGCTGTGAGGAAGAGACTAGTAAAGCATCGACTGTACTTGATGTAAGATGCTATGAGAGCACCTTAGTATGCATGCTTTGAGGAAGAGACTAGTAAAGCAATGACTACTTCATGTAAGATGCTTTGAGAGCACCTTAGTCTGCATGCTGTGAGGAAGAGACTAGTAAAGCAATGATTGTACTTGATGTAAGACACATTCACTGCACCATAGTCTGCATGTGAGGAAGAGACTAGGAAAGCAATGACTGTATTTGATGTAAGACACTTTCAGAGCATGTTAGTCTGCATGCTAAGTAGAAGAGACTAGTAAAGCAATGACTGTACTTAATGTAAGATGCTTTGAGAGCACCTTAGTCTGCATGCTGTGAGGAAGAGACTAGTAAAGCAGTGAATGTACTTGATGTGAGGTGCTTTCAGAGCACCTTAGTCTGCATGCTGTGAGGAAGAGACTAGTAAAGCAATGATTGTACTTGATGTAAGACACATTCACTGCACCATAGTCTGCATGTGAGGAAGAGACTAGTAAAGCAATGACTGTACTTAATGTAAGATGCTTTGAGAGCACCTTAGTCTGCATGCTGTGAGGAAGAGACTAGTAAAGCAGTGAATGTACTTGATATAAGGTGCTTTCAGAGCACCTTAGTCTGAATACTGTGAGGAAGAGACTAGTAAAGCAATGACTGTACTTCATGTAAGGTGCTTTCGGAGCACCTTAATCTGTGTGTGAGGAAGAGACTAGTAAAGCAATGATTGTACTTGAGATAAGATGCTTTGAGAGCACCTTAGTCTGCATGCTGTGAGGAATAGACTAGTGAAGCAATGACTGTAGTTGATATAAGATGCGTTTGGAGCACCTTAGTCTGTATGGGAGGAAGAGACTAGTAAGGCATGACAGTACTTGATGTAAGATGCTTTCAGAGTACTTTAGTGCATGTCAGGAAGGGACTAGTAAAGCAATGACTCTACTTGATATAAGATGCTTTTTTAAAAATTTTATTAGTGCATTGCAGTCATACATCTTGAAGGATTTCAGGGTGGTTGACAAATACACGCACTCATCGGTCAATTAGCCCTTCTCACCTCCCACCCCCCTCCCTCCTTCCTGTTTTCAGCATAGTAGTTGACTTTGATACCTTTATGTAAATCCATCATATGCTCCAGTTTGTTTCCCTTTACTTCCCTCCCGTCTCCCCCAGTTAGTTCACCTACTTAACTCATCTTAGGTTTTCTCTCTTGTGGTCTCTTCTGTGCAGGGTTGTGGCTCATCCTCTTCTGACCTCAGCACTGGGGTACTCTGGGGTGGGGCTGGGGGCTCCCGCACCCCGCATCCCCAGTGCCCAGGTGAGGGGTTCTCCAGGGGTGGGGCCAAGGCCTCCGCCACCTTGTATTCACAGCACTGGGGAGAGGGGTTCTTTGGGGGCGGTCCAAGGGCTCTCCTTCCCCATGTCTCCAGAGCCAGGAGAGGGGTTCTCCAGGGGAGGGGCCAAGAACTCACCCTATCTGCATCCCAAGCCCCTGTTGTCTCCAAGGACGGGGCCAAGGGCTCACCCACTGCAAGTCCCCAGGTCCAGGGGTCTCCTGGGGTGGGGCCAAGGGCTCACCCGACCCGTGTTCCCAGCGCTAGGGTCTTCGGGGGCGGGTCCCAGGACTCTCCCACCCCAAGTCCCCAGCACTGGTGGGCAGTCTCCGGGGGTGGGGCTATAGGCTCACTCGCCCCGTGTCCCCAGTGCCGGGGGGAGTAGTTCTTCATGGATGGGGCCGAGGGCTCACCCACCCCGTGTCCCCAGTGCTGGTTGGAAGGGTTCTGTGGGAGCGGGGCCAAGGGCTCTCCTGTGTCCCCATTGCTGGTTTGAGGGGGCTGGGGGCCTAGGGCACACCCGCCACGCATCCCCAGTGCCGGGGGGGTTCTCTAGGGGCCGGGCTGAGGGCTCGCCCACCCCACATCCCCAGTATCAGGGAGTCTATGGGAGTGGAGCCAAGGGCTCACCCGCCCCGCATCCGCAGCGCCGAGGTGAGGGGTTCCCCGGGGGTGGGGGCCGAGGGCACGCCTGCCTCACATCCTCAGTATCAGGGAGTCTCTGGGAGCGGGGAAAAGGGCTCACCAACCCTGTGTCCGCAGTGCCAGGCTGTGGAGTTCCCCAGGGGTGGGGGCTGAGGGCTCACCTGCCCCCCATCCCCAGTGGCAGGGGGGGATCTCAGGGGGCAGGGCCGAGGGCTCACCCATCCCGCGTCCTCAGTACTGGGTGGAGGGGTTCTCCAGGAGTGGGGCTGAGGGCTCACCCATTCCACATTCCCAGCGCCAGGGAGTCTCTGGGTGTGGAGCCAAGGGCTCACCCGCCCTGTGTAAAAAGTGCCTGGAGGAGGGTTTCTATGGGTGCGAGGCGTTCCAGCACGGGGGGGAGGGGTTCTCTGGGGGCGGGGCCAAGGGCTTACCCACCAAGTGTCCCCAGCATGGGGGGGGGGATGTCCGGGGGGCTGTACTTGATGTACTTGATGTGAGGTGATTTCAGACCACCTTAGTCTGCATGCTGTGAGGAAGAGACTAGTAAAGCAATGACTGTACTTGATGTAAGGTGATTTGAGAGCATCTTAGTCTGCAAGCTGTGAGGAAGAGACTAGTAAAGCAATGACTGTACTTGATGTAAAGCGCTTTCAGAGCACCTTAGTCTGCATGTGAGGAAGAGACCAGTAAAGCAATGACTGTACTTGAAGTAAGGGGCTTTGAGAGCACCGTATTCTGCATGTGAGGAAGACACTAACAAAGCTATGACTGTCCTTGAGGTAAGGTGGTTTGAGAGCACCTTACTCTGCATATGAGGAAGAGACTAGTAAAGCAATGACTGTACTTGATGTAAGACGCTTTGAGAGCACGTTAGTCTGCATGCTTTGAGGAAGAGACTAGTAAAGCAATGACTGTACTTGATGTAAAGCGCTTGAGAGCAACTTAGTTTGCATGTTGTGAAGAAACTAGTAAAGCAATGACTGTACTTGATGTAAGTCACTTTCAGAGCACCTTAGTCTGCATGCTGTGAGGAACAGAATAGTAAAGCAATGGCTGTAGTTGATGTAAGGCGCTTTCAGAGCACCTTTGTCTGCATGCTATGAGGAAGAGACTAGTAAAGCAATGGCTGTAGTTGATGTAAGGCGCTTTGAGAGCACCTTAGTCTGCATGTGAGGAAGAGACATAAAGTAATGACTATACTTGATGTAAGATGCTTTGAGAGCACCTTAGTGTGCATGTGAGGAAGAGACTGGTAAAGTAATGACTGTACTTGATACAAGACTTTAAAACAATTTTATTAGTGCATTGCAATTATACATCTTGAAGGATTTCAGGGTGGTTGTTGTATACACGCAGTCATCTGTCAATTAGCCCTCCCCAATTTCCCACCCCCTGCCTCCCCCCTCCCTCCTTCCCATTTTCAGCATAGTAGTAACCTGGAGCGGGGCCGGAGGCTCCCCCACCCATGTCCCCAGTGCCAGGGTGAGGGGTTCTCCTGGGGTGGGGCAAATGCCTCGCCCACCTTGCATTCACAGTACTATGGGGAGGGGACGTGGGGGGCAAGGCTGAAAGCTCTCCTTCCCTGGGTCTCCAGCGCCGGGGGGAGGGGTTCTCCAGGGGCTGGGCCAAGGGATCACCCACCCTGCGTCCCCAGCGCTGGGGGTCTCCAGGGACGGGGACAAGGGCTCACCCGCCCAGCATCCCCAGCGCCTGGGTGTGTGCGGGATCTGGACCCAGGGCTCTCCCGCTCGGTGTCCACAGTGCCGGAGGGAGGTCTCCAGGGGCGGGGTCAAGGGCTTTCCTGCCTTGCGTCCCCAGCGCCCCGGGTCTGCGGGGGCGGGCCCAGAACTCTCCCGCCCTGTGTCCCCAGTGCCAGGGGGAGGGATTCTCCGGTGGAATCACCGAGTTGGTGAGGGCTCACCAACTCTGCATCCCCCGTGATGGGGGGAAGGGTTCTCTAGGAGCGGGGCCAAGAGCTCACCAGCCCCACGAAACGCAGAACTGGGATGAGAGGTTCCCCGGGGGCGGGGGCTGAGGGCTCACCCGCCCCGCATCCCCAGGTTCCGTGGGGTTCTCTGGGTGTGAACGTGGGCTCGCCCACTCCACGTCCTCAGTGCCGGGGGGAGGGGTCCTCTGGGGACAGGCTGAGGGCTCGCCCACCCCTACATCCCAGTGCCAGGGAGTCTCCAAGAGCGGGGCCAGGGTCTCACCCACCCCGTGTCCCCAACGCCGGGGTGAGGGGTTCCCTAGGGGCAGGGACCGAGGGCTCACCCGCCCGCATCCCTAGTGCTGGGGTAGGGTGTCACCGGGGGCGGGGCTGAGTGCTCACCAGCCCCACATCCCCAGCACCAGAGAGTCCCCGGGAGCGGGGCCAAGGGCTCACCCGCCCCACATAACCAACACCTGGAAGAGGGGTTTTATGGGGTTGGAGGGTCAAGGCCTCACCCACCTCACGTTCACAACACTTGGGGGAGGGGTTCTCTAGGGGCAGGGCCGAGGGCTCACCCGCCCCGTGTCCCCAGTGTGAGGGGGTCTCTGGGGAGTTGTACTTGATGTACTTTGTGTGAGGTGCTTTCAGAGCACCTTAGTCTGCATGCTGTGAGGAAGAGACTATTAAAGCAATGACTGTATGTGATGTAAAGCACTTTCAGAGCACCTTAGTCTGCACGTGAGGAAGACACCTAGTAAAGCAATGACTGTACTTGATGTAAGGGGCTTTGAGAACACCTTAGTCTGCATGTGAGGAAGACACTAAGAAAGTTCTGACTGTTCATGATGTAAGGCAATTTGAGAGCACCTTAGTGTGCATGTGAGGAAGAGACTAGTAAAGCAATGACTGTACTTGATGTAAGATGCTTTGAGAGCACTTTAGTCTCATGTGAGAAAGACACTAATAAAGTAATGACTGTACTTGATGTGAGGTGCTTTCATAGCACCTTAGTCTGCATGCTGTGAGGAAGAGACTAGTAAAGCAATGACTCATTGATATATGGGGCTTTCAGAGTACCTTTGCATGCTGTGAGGAAAAACTAGTAAAGCAATGACTGTACTTGATGAAAGAAGCTTTGAGAGCACCTTAGTCTGCATGCTGTGAGGAAGAGACTAATAAAGCAATGACAGTACTTGATGTAAGGCGATTTAACAGCACCTTAGGCTGCATGCTGTGAGGAAGAGACTAGTAAAGGAATAACTGCACTTGATGTAAGATGCTTTCATAGCACCTTAGTCTGCATGCTGTGAGGAACAGACTAGTAAAACAAGGACTGTAGTTGATGTAAGGCGCTTCCAGAGCACCTTTGTCTGCATGCTGTGAGGAAGAGACTAGTAAAGCAAGGACTGTAGTTGATGTAAGGCGCTTTCAGAGCACCTTTGTCTGCATGCTATGAGGAAGAGAGTAGTAAAGCAATGATTGCACTTGATGTAAGGTGCTTTGAGAGCACCTTAGTCTACATGTGAGTAAGAGACTAGTAAAGCAATGACTGAACTTGATGTAAGGCGCTTTTAGAGCACCTTAGTCTGCATGTGAGGAAGACACTAACAAAGCAATGACTGTCCTTCATGTAATGCTCTTTGAGAGTACCTTATTCTGCATGAGAGGAAGAGACTAGTAAAGCAATGACTGTACTTGATGTAAGGCACATTGAGAGCACCTTAGTCTGCATGCTGTGAGGAACAGACTAGTAAAGCAATGACTGTACTTGATGTAAGGCACATTGAGAGCACCTTAGTCTGCATGCTGTGAGGAACAGACTAGTAAAGCAATGACTGAAATTGATGTAAGGTGTTTTGAGAGCACGTTAGTCTGCATGCTTTGAGGAAGAGACTAGAATAGCAATGACTGTACTTGATGTAAGATGCTTTTTTAAAAAATTTATTAGTGCATTGCAATCATACATCTTGAATGATTTCAGGGTGGTTGATGAATACATGCACTCATCAGTCAATTAGCCCTTCCCCCTCCCACCCCTTGCCTCCCCCCTCCCTCCTTCCCATTTTCAGCGTAGTAGTTGATTGATATCTTTGTGCAAGTCCATCTTGTGCTCCAGTTTGTTTCCCTCCACTTCCCTCCCATCTCCCCCAGATATTTTGCCTTCTTCACTCATCTTAGGTTTTCTCTCTTTGTCTGTGGTCCCTTCTGTGCCGGATCGTGGCTCATCCTCCCCTGACCTCAGCACTGGGGTACTCTGGGGTGGGGCCGGGGGCTCCCCCGCCCTGCGTCCCCAGTGCCCGGGTGAGGGGTTCTCCGGGGGCGGGGCCAAGGCCTCACCAACCTTGCATTCATATCACTGGGGGGATGGGTTATCTGGGGGCGGGGCCAAGGGCTCTCCCTCCCCATCTCCAGCATCAGGGGGAGGAGTTTTCCTGGGGTGGGGCCAAGAGCTTGCCCTATCTGCCTCCTGGGCGGTCTCCGGGGGTGGTGCCAAAGGCTCACACGCCCCCTCTGCCCAGTGCCCAGGGGAGGGGTTCTCCGTGGGTGGGGCCGAGGGCTCACTCACCCCGTGTCCCCAGTGCTGGTTGGAAGGGATCTGTGGGAGTGGGGCCAAGGTCTCTCCCACCCCGTATCCCCAGCGCCTGTTTGAGGGGTTCCCCTGGGGCAGGGGCTGAGGGCACAACCGCCCCACATCCCCAGTGATGGGGGGGTCTCCTGAGGCAGAGCCAAGGGCTTGCCCACCCCACGTCCCCAGTATTAGGGAATCTCTGGGAGCGGGGCCAAAGGCTCAGTCGCCCTGTATACCCAGCGCTGGGGTGAGGGGTTCCCTGGGGGCAGGGGCCAAGGGCTCACCAGCCCCGCAACCCCAGTGGCAGTGGGGGATCTCAAGGGGAAGGGCCGAGAGCTCACCCATCCCGCGTCCTCAGTACCAGGTAGAGGGGTTCTATGGGGTGGGGCCGATGGCTCGCTCGTCCTACATCCTCAGCACCAGGGAGTCTCTGGGAGCGGGGCCATGGCTCACCCGCCCCGCCTACGTAAAAAGCGTCTGGAGGAGTGTTTCTACGGGGGCGGAGCCAAGGCCTCACCAACCTCGAGTTCACAGCACTGGGGGGAGGAGTTCTCTGGGGACGGGGCTGAGGGCTCGCCCGCCCCGTGTCCCCAGTGCTGGGGTACTCTAGGGTTGGGGTCAAGGGTTTACCCAGCAAGTGTCCCCCGCATGGGGGGGTCTCTGGGGGGCTGTACTTGATGTACTTGATGTGAAGTGATTTCAGACCACCTTAGTCTGCATGTGAGGAAGAGACCAGTAAAGCAATGACTGTACTTGAAGTAAGGGGCTTTGAGAGCACCATACTCTGCATGTGAGGAAGACCCTAACAAAGCTATGACTAGTAAAGCCATGCCTGTCCTTTAGGTAAGGCGGTTTGAGCGCACCTTAGTCTGCATGTGAGGAAGAGACTAGTAAAGCAATGACTTTACTTGACATAGACGCTTTGAGAGCACCTTAGTCTCATGTGAGAGAGACACTAATAAAGCAATGATGGTACTTGGTGTAAGGCGCTTTCAGAGTACCTTAGTCTGCGTGCTGTAAGGATGAGTAAAGCAATGACTGTACTTCATTTAAGACACTTACAGAGCACCTTAGTCTGCATGCTCTGATGAAGAGACTAATAAAACAATGACTATACTTCATGTATGGTGCTTTGGGAGCAACTTAGTCTGCATGTGAGAAAGAGACTAGTAAAGCAATGACTGTACTTGATGTAATGCGTTTTCAGAGCACCTTTGTCTGCATGTGAGGAAGATAGTTTTGGCTATTGAGCAAAACTTACAAAATTTAAAAATACAGTTGTCGACAAAATGTCATGCCAGTTTTAGATATATTTGTGTTACTCCTTTACGGTATAATTCCTCTCTTAATTGGAATATTACAAGGAATCATCTATTGGAAGTATGGAAAGATACAAATATTACTCATAATCTAGAACAATTGCAAGCAGATATTTCAGCCATGAGTAAGACACATTTAGACGTAGAAAATTTGTAATCTCTTGCTGATTCCCTTACAACGGGTATAAAATCGCTCAATCCTTTCAATTGGACACATGGAATACTCACTGTTGCTGTAATTGGAGCCATAATTCTTGTCCTTGTTCTTGTTTTTCCAGTCATCTTCCAACTAATCTTCACATCTATATCTGCTGTCCAACGAGAAATTTACGAGCTTTCTTTAAAAAATAAAAGAGGAGGAAATGCCACGGCCTTGCCTCCTACGGAGTCTGCGTGAATACACGCACGACGTGGCAAAAGCTTCAAGGAAGTATGCCCGTAGAAAAGGTGGCCTGGCAAAATCCTCTATTTTCTTGGCTATTCTCTCTTTGCTGTAAATGCACGGCCTTGCCTCCTACGGAGTCTGCATGAACACGCGCGACGTGGCAAAAGCTTCAAGGAAGTATGCCCGTAGAAAAAGGTGGCCTGGCAAGATCTGTTTTCTTGGCTGTTCTCTCTTTGCTGTAAACTTCTTGTATTCTCTTAATCCTTAACAGGTATGGCTCAGTGAGCGCAGTGTTTGTTCAAAATCATCAACTGTGCCTTATGAGAAAAATAGACGGGTCTTTCCCAGGACTGTTACTTTGGCCCCGAATGCTCCCTCGCTCTTGCTTGGATTCCAGAAGGGCAGAGGGGGCTCAAAAACAGTTGTGTATAGGTTACAACAGGTAGAACTTTTGTGGAAACTTCATAGAAATGGTTTTAGGGATGGTTTGAAAGAGATTTAGAAATTTGGAACAAAGAGAATTATAGAAGTTTAAAGTAAGAAAGCAATAACAGGTACTAGGTTAAACATTAAACTCTTGCCCTGTAGCCATAACCTCAATTCCCACTATAGTTTAGGTGCAAAAAACCGCGTTTGGCAGCTGTCCACAGCATTATGCCAAACAAGACGTATGCTCTGACGTGCCCATGACATTATGCCAAACAAGACGTATGCTCTGATATTTATTTGCTCTTATTGCTTTGCATTGTTACTTTTTAGAAATCATTAAGAAATTATTAAGATTGTACAAACCATAGGTATAAACAATGATCAGCTGATTATGTATTCTGTTTCCTTAATCATTGTGTATAAAATCCTTGCCTGAAGCTTTGCAAAATACACTCAGATACAACTTCCCTGAGTTGTCTGTGTCTGTTTGTCACATCATCGCCGACTCCTTGCCCACCATCCCGAGACCCCGTCCCGTCGGTCTCAGTTTCCCGGCTGAGCTGGTCCGTCGCAGAGACCATTAAAGCAATGACTGTACTTTATGTAAGGTGCTTTGAGAGCACCTTAGTCTGCATGCTGTGAAGAAGAGACTAATGAAGCAATGACGTACCTTGATGTAAGACACTTTCAGAGCACCTTAGTCTGCATGCTGTTAGGAAGAGACTAGTAAAGCAATGCCTGTACTTGCTGAAAGGTGCTTTCAGAGCTTTTAGTCGCCATGCTGTGTCAAAGAGACTAGGAAAGCAATGACTGTACTTGATGTAAGGCACTTTCAGAGTTCCTTAGTCTGCATGTGAGGAAGAGACTAGTAAAGCCATGCCTGTACTTGATGTAAGGCGCTTTGAGAGCTCATTAGTCTGCATGTGTGGGAGAGACTAGTAAAGCAATGACTGTACTAGATGTAAGGTGCTTTCATAGTACCTTAGTCTGCATGCTGTGAGAAAGAGACTAGTAAAGTAATGACTGTACTTGATTTAAGGCGCTTTGAGAGCACCTTATTCTGCATGCTGTGAAGAAGAGACTAATAAAGCAATGACAGTACTTTATGTAAGACACTTTCAGGGCACCTTAGTCTGCATGCAGTTAGGAACGGACTAGTAAAGCAATGACTGTATTTGATGTAATGTGCTTTCAGAGCACATTTGTCTGCATGCTATGAGGATGAGACTAGTAAAGCAATGATTGTACTTATGCAAGGCGCTTTGAGAGCACCATAGACAGCATCTGAGGAAGAGACTAGTAAAGCAATTCTCGGGTCCCGCCCAAGAGTGGTACGATGCTGACGGGGGAACAAACGCTGATGGCCTGAAATCACACACCACGGACCGGGAGATATGTCTGGCACGATCTCGTTTATTAGAAAGCCAATCCTCCTTTTATAGTAGAGGCCATACAGGAAACTCGCAAGCAGTAGGGTGTGACCCAATGGCACGTGACGGGTCGGGTCATTAAGCCCCCCCTATAACCTATCATAGGCAGAGGCACCTGTTGTCCGTGAGCACGGAAGGAAGTAACTGCCTATCATAGCCCTCCTGAGGCTAGGTGGGGCTATCTGCGGGACCTCCCTCCGAGGGGTCCGCCAGCGCCATCTTTGCCATTGATATGCTGAATCACTGCCACGTGGGAGAGGCCCAGTACTCGGTACTCTAGAGCAGGCTTCTGCTAGTCCACCAGGCCCTTTCATGGCACTGGGTGGAGACCCCTACATCTCCCCTTCCTTTGTTTAAAACCGGCGGTCGTGCCTGTCTTAGGTTGCCCTGCTCAGGATTCAGAAGTTGCCCGTCATGGGGGAGGCCCAGAGCTAGCTGGGTCCCCTGTCTTAGGTTCCATCTGACCTAGCAGGATCTTACCTGTCTCTGGCTATCGACCGGGCTGGGGTTTAATAGTTGGGGCCCTCATATTGATTGGCCAAACTGATATAGGACCTCCATTTGATGGATTTAGATGGCATGGAGTGGCTTTTGTAGGAAGGAGGTTAGGGCATTAAAAATGCATGGCACTTTAAATGAGTTCTTATCTTTAACCCATGAACCTCATCTCCTAAATATTGAACAACTTCATACAAGGCATTTATTTTATGTTCTAACCTATTATCTATATCTTCCTATATCCCTAACACTAAGGTAACATTCTTAGACAATTGATTAACATAGGTAGCTGTCTGTACTTCTTGGGATAGAGCTACTGCAGCAGTCGTAGCGGTGGCTATAAAAGCAATTAAGGCTGCAATGCCTGCAATAAT
>PVJS01009906.1:0-49248 GCA_004027185.1 Glis glis
ACCAGTGAAATGATTTAGGAGGATCTGGTGTTTTCCTTAGGGTCTATCTTAAAACTAATAATTCTGTCTATTTAATAACTATAGTACTGTGCAAGTTTTAGATTTCGTCTTGAATCAAATTTTGTAGTTTATATTTCTCCAGAAATGTTTCCATTTCATCTAAGTCTTCCATGTTATTAACTGAAAGTTGTTCATTATACCATCCTCTCTCTTAAATCTTGCAGCATCTGTAAATAGGTTCCTTTTTTTTCATCCCTTGAGTTAGTTTGTTTCTCTTCTCTTTTTCTCCTTGATCGATCTCACCAGAGATTTTTCAATTTTATTAGTTTCCTCCAAGAAACAACTTCTGACTGAGCAGGATTCTGTCCTGTGTCTGATTTCCAATCCACAAGTGTTTGCTCTCTTTTCTTTTTAATATTTCCTAACTTCTACTTTTGGGGCTCATTCTTAGGCTATTCATTTTTAAATTGTGGAATTGGATATCTACTTAGTTCAGGAGTCCTCGGCCAGGGGTAGTTATGTCCCCTACGAAACACTGGCAATCTCTGCAGACATGAGTCACCTGCCACACCTGCAGGGGATCACGGCGGCATTAGGGGGATAGGAGGGAGTTTTCAGGGATGCTGCTAAACTCCCTACAGGGAGCAGGAGACCCCCTGCAACACAGAACCGTCCAGCCCTGAATATCAACAGGGCTGAAGTCGAGAAGCCCTGTTCTAGCTTATTAATTCCGCCCTTCTTCTTTTCTAGTAAGAGCACTTAAAGCTAAAAATGTCCTGCTGGGCACTGTTCCAGTTTCATCCCATTAATATGTTTTAAACTTAAATACAGAAGAATCGACTCTTTTTTTTTGAGCCCTAACACATGTACAGAGACAGGTAGCTACCACCAGGATCAGGATACAAAATAGTCTAATTACTCCAGGAAACCCCACCCCCACCTCCACCACTGACAATCACTGATCCACTCTCTATACCTGTAGTTTTCCAGGATGCATCATGGTATGATTTGATTGTGTCCTTCAAAAAGCATATATTGGAGCTGAGTGTGGTGGTGCATGCCTATAATCCCAGTACTTGGAAGGCTGAGACAGGAGGATCACAGATTCAAGGCCAGCCTCAGCAACTTAGCAAGACCCTGCTTCACGGTAAAAAATATAAATAAATAAAACAGGGCTGTGGGTGTGGCTCGGAGATAGAATGCTCACCAAAAAAAAAAAAAGCATGTATTTGAAACAATCCCCAATGTGACCCTGCTGGAGGGGGGCCTAATCGGAGGTGCTTAGGTCATGAGGCTCCACCCACAAGAATAGATCAGTGTCAATTATAGCTGCCCGTTCCATCTCCTTCTCCTCCTCTTCCTCCTCCTCCTCTTCTCTCTCTGCCTCTCACCTTCCACCATGGGATGCCACAGCAAGCAGGCCCTCACCATATGTTGGCACCTTGATAGTGGACTTCACAGCTTCCGGAACTGTAATAAATACATTTTTTCTTTATAAATTACCCAGCCTGCAGTATTCTGCTACAGCAACACAAAACAGACTAAGACATCATATAAAGAGGATCCTACAGTATATAACTTTTTGAAAATGGCCTTTTTTCATGCAGCATAAAGCCTTTGAGAGTCATCTATCCTATTGCATAAATCTATTGTCTATTCATTTTTTTTATTTCTGCATAGTATTCTCTGGTACGGACATCCTGCGTCTGTCCATTCATTTACACATCCAAGGACTTCTGGGATGTTTCCATTCTTTGGGTGATAATGAATAGATCTGCTACTTGTGTACAGATTTTTTTTGTGTGAACATAAGTTTTTCATTTCTCTAAATATATAGAAGTGGGCTAGCTAGATCATATGGTAAATGTATAGTTAACCTTACAAAAAACTATCAAATTGTTTTCCAGAGCGGCTGTACCATTTTCACACCTGCCAGCAAAATAGAAGAGTTCAATCCCTCTACATAATGCCATTTGGTATTGTTGGGGGACAGGGGGACTAGTCTCTGTAGGGTTGGAGGGGAGTTTGGGTTTTTTTATTTTGTTTTGTTTTGTTTTGTTTTGTTTTGTTTTGGTACTGGGGATCGAACTCAGAGTATTCAACCTCTGAGCAACACCTCTAGCCCTTTTTACTTTTTATTTTGAAATAGGACCTTGCTAAATTGCTGAGGCTGGTCTCAAACTTATGATCCTCCTGTCTCAGCCTCCCAACTACTAGGATTGCAGGTGTGCACCACCACACCCGCCCGACTTTTTTTTTTCTTCTTCATTTTATTTTAGCCATTCTAATAAACGTACAGACATTTTGGTTTTAGTTTGTGTTTCCCTAATGGCTAATGCTGAACTCTTTTTCTAGTGTTTATATGCCATTCATATCACTTCTTTAGTGAGATGTCTGTTTAAATCTTTGTCAATTTTTATTAGATTATTTGTTTTCTTGATATTGAGTTTTTTAGCAATTTCATTGAGGTCTAACTGACACACAGTGAATGCTGTATAAACTGTACAATTTGATAAGTTCTGATCACTCATGAAACAAAACCAAGGTAGTAAACATAGCCAGTAACCCCAAAGTGTCCTAGGAATCCTTCCCTGTCTTCTTTGCTCCCCCAGTTCCCAGTCAATCATTGATCTTTCGCCTCACACATGTTTGAATTTTCTAGAAATTTACAAAAATTATAAAATTTTTAGGAAATGTACTCTTTTTGCTTACTTTTTTATTTAGCAAAATTCATCCATGTCGTTGTATCAGTAGTTCGTTCCTTTTTATTTTTTAGTATTATCCTATTGTGTGAATTTACCTCAGTTAACTTATCCATTCAGCATTTAATAGACATTTGGGTTTTCCTAGTTTTCCCAGCCTCTAGAACCATGACTCGAAATAAACCTTTTTCCTTTATAAATCACCTGTTCTCAGATATGTTGTTCTATCGATAGAAAGTGAACTAAAATAATCACTTAATATGCTTGGGGTTTTTTTAACTATAAATAAATATTTTTTCCAAAAAGTAATGATTTTCTTTCTTTTTCTTGGTAATGGGGATTGAAACAGGGGCATTCTACCTCCGAGTTACTCACCCAACCCTTTTTATTTTTTTTTTTGTTTTGTTTTGTTTTGAAACAGGGTCTCGCTAGGTTTCTAAGAGTCCCACTGAATTGCCAAGGCTATCCTCGAACCTGTGATCCTCCTATTTCAACCTCCCAAGTACTGGGATCACAGGCATGCATTGCCACGCCCAGATAAAAAAGTAATGATTTTTGGTGACCTTTAATAATTCCCTCAGAAAGCAACTCTTTGTAAAAACAAAACCTGCAGACTGCACAACATTTATCTATTTAGGGGAGGAGGAGGAGGAGGAGGATTTTTGCAGTCCACCAGGGGGCCCTGTGTGGAACAAGGACCTGCCTGGAGAATCCTCAGCCTGAGTACCTAGAAAGATTTTTAAGTGTCTCTAAGTACATAGAAAGAGTTTGAGTGTCTCTAAGTGCGGTGAAAGGGTTTGAATGCCACACAGGGCAAGACGACCTCAGCTCTACCTTCTCCACTCTGTAATTCACAAAAATTATTCTAAGAAAACAAGGAAAGTTGCTCTAAATTGTTAGTTAATTTTTTTCCACTGGCCAGGAAGGATAAGGCAGTCTCTGCTTGGAGCCTCACGTATATTATCTCATTTAATTTTCATGCCGCTGCCGTGACCCAGACGCTGTTACTACTCTTTTGCGGTAAGGAAACTGAGGCTTACAGAGGCTCACCTGCAGAAGTCACACAATCAGTCACCGCCAAGGTGGGGTTTGCTCTGCACAGCTCCGCCTTGGGCACGTCCGTTTGGTACCAAATTTACGGCATAATCGAGTTGTTTTGCTTCCTGCT
The DNA here is from genome assembly GCA_004027185.1 of Glis glis. Taxonomy (NCBI): domain Eukaryota; kingdom Metazoa; phylum Chordata; class Mammalia; order Rodentia; family Gliridae; genus Glis; species Glis glis. Next base: position 3,871 of record PVJS01009906.1, read on the forward strand.
TCTTTATAGCGCACGAGGGTCTGCTGTATAATTAATGCACATGTGCTCATTTTCTAAAACTCAGCACTTGTTTTCTTGTGTTAGAATTATTGTCAAGGTTTACGGTTATTGCGGCTTTATGTGCTGGTGTCGGTGATATCCGTGATGATCCGATGGTTCCTGGAGGAGCCGTGCCTCTCTTCACAGACAGCTTGCCATGGTGGGGACACCACCTGGTAGGAGCCGCCATCGAGGATGTGGGGTCACCCCTGCCTGACGGCCAGGGGAAAGGAGAGTCTCGGGAAACAGGGTTTGGAATAACAGCAATGCCGGTGGAGCGGGTCTGATAGGGAAGGCTGGATGCGACAGGCTGAGGGGTGTACTCTATCCATAAACAGGGATGCTTTCGTAGAGGCAGGGCTGAAACCACATCTGTGTTTGAAAAGCACCTGACTTGTTGTGGGACCGGCCAGGAGCCACCCTCCGGAGGGACCTTTGGGTGCTGGGGGTCCACCAGGATAAAACCTGCATTCAGGTTTGGACGAGGCTGAGGAGCGCCTCTGGCCTCGCTCTGTCCAGGGTCTCTTCCGTCCCGCAGCTCCCACCGATCCCCCTTTGTGTCTCATATTGGTTCACATCAGCCACAGCGGCCCCACTCCAAACCCTATGGCATGCTCCGGCTCTGCACCTGTGGTCCAGTCTCCTCTGTGCCTCGGCGTCTTCATCTGTAAAGGGGGCAGCAATAAAACTTACCTCATGTGACTGTTGTGAGGATTGAAATAATCCAGGACCACGAAGCCCTCACAAGGGAGCCCGGCACCAGGCCAGCGTTACGTAAGCTTAGGTCTAGTCCAGCGCTCCGCTACCCAGACAGACAGCCTAGAATCGTGGCCCATACACATCCCCAGGCTCTCTCTCCACCAAATCCTGATCAAAGGCTGAACTCTGAGGTGACATCTTCACCCCTGGGGTTTCTGTCGCCTGGTCTCCTTTCAGTTCTCCTGCTACTGAAAGGCATTCATATAAATGCTAGAGCTTGCCTCTGCTCACAATCTGCCCTAAAACCTGTGCGGCTCCTGGAATCTCCTGGGACCCCTTTATCTGAGTTCTTCTCTCTGCTGCAGAAGGAGAGGACCTGGAAGTCTTCTCAGATTGTAGTGCAAAGAGAACAACTTTCTACTTAACCAAGGAGCTCCTCAGAAGCAGCCACGAATGCCAATCCTCTGGTGTCTCTGGCATCATGGGTTCCTCCCAAGGCCTTGGCAGGTTGATTAAAAGAAAGAAAAGCCCCTGTCCCTCCACATCCTCACTGGGTGGCTGCCTTTTAACTGTTTCCTGACCAGCTTGAGGTGAGTCACGCAGCTCTCAGCTGCTCCCTTCCCTGAACCCTGTGCCTTCCAATCAGAGAGCAGTTGCCATGGGAACCACAGGTACCAGTCTCTCTCCATCCCCTGAACCAAGGCCTAATCTACATTGAAAGAAATTTCCATTCCAGAGCTCAGCAGATTTCAACATTTTACAACCCGCTAAACTCAGGCTGCCGTCCTGTCTTCCTTGAAGGGCTCGGCCGGCCTCCGCAGTAGTTAAAGGCTGTTCTTGTGCCTAACATGTTCATGGTGCTACTGAGATTTTCTTATAGGATGAATTTGGTTAATTGATCCCTACTGAGATGTGAACAATCGAGTCGAAAGATAATAAAACCCCTTTGGCAGAGTCGTTGGAAGGATTGAGTGAGATGATGTAGGGAAAGTGCTTGGCACGGAGTATGGACTCAATAAAAAGCCGTTCTGAGCAGGAGAGGATGGCTTGATGGAGGGGCGGCTAACAGAGGAGAGGCAGAGGAGGGGAGGAGGTGCTCGGGACTCAGCTTGGGAATGCCTCCCAGAGGCCGGCCACTGCCTCCCTGCGCCTCCCGGAGGCCGGCCACTGCCTCCCTGCGCCTCCCGGAGGCCGGCCACTGCCTCCCTGTGCCTCCCGGAGGCCGGCCACTCTGCCTCCCATCCCTGACCCTGCTTCAGTTTTCACTGTCCGTAGACAGCTGATTTCCTAGGAGGAAAGAGAACCAATCAACTCGCTGCAGTCCCCTTTCTCAAACTCACATCTGGAGATGACATTGCGTCTAATTAATCTGCGAGTGGACTCAACAGGGCTTCCGAAGAGTGAGAGCCAGTGCACACTTGCCGTGCCATCTCGTTAACCAGACCTCTCAAGGTCTCCCAACTTTCTGCCATCCCAGGCTGCTCCCCCAGCTATACCGCCCACCCCCATCTGTAGAGATCCAGTTGCCTCCTTTATACCCTATAATCATAGGAACCTGGGAAGTCAGATGTGTGCATAGTGACTGAAGGCTTCGAGAACAGGTGTCTGGCCAGGCACGGTGCTACACGCCTAGAATCCCAGTACTAGGAGGCTGAGACAGGAGGATCGCAGGTTCAAGGCTAGCCTAGGAAATGTAGCTAGACCCTGTTTCAAAATAAAAAATAAAAAAGCGCTGGGGGTGTATCTCAGAGGTAGAATGCCCCTGGAGTCAATCCCTAATACCTACCCCTCATCAAAAAAAAAAAAAAAGAAGAAGAAGAAGAAGTATCCTGACAAGCTGGGCAAAAGCTTTCTCCTTTTATGGCCTAGGCTAAGACAGGAGGATTGCAGGTTCAAGGCCAGCCTCAGATACTTAGTGAGGCCCTCTGCAACTTAGTGAGACCCTGCTTCAAAATAAAGGATAAAATAGGGCTGGGGGTACAGCTTGAAGGTAGAATGCCCCTGAGTTCCATCCCCAGTACCACAAAAAAAAAAATTCATAATGCCCAATCTACTGAACTCTACCTGTTGAAACAGTCACAAAAACCACCCACTCTGTAGGGGAGGGGCATGGACCTCATCTCTCAATGAGAGTGGTATAAAAGTCATGTATTAGTTCTCTGGGGCTGCTGTAACAGAACACCACAAATTGGGTGGTTTAAACAACAGAAATGTATTGTCTCAAAGCTCTGGAGGCTGACTATAGAGATCAGTATGGAGGTTTTTCAAAAAACTCCAGCCGGCATGGTGGCGCACACTTATAATCCCAGTATTTGGGAGGCTGAGACCTGAGGATCCGAGTTCGCGGCCAGCCTCGGCTCCTTAGTGAGGCCCTCCGCAACTTAGTGAGACCCTGTTTCAAAATAAAGAATAAAAAATAGGGCTGGGGGTGTAGCTTGGAGGTAGAACGCCCCAGTACCACAAAAACAAAAATTAAAAAAAAAACTCGGAATGACACCACCATGTGACCCAGCTAGACCACTTTGATATTTATCCAAAAGAATAAGGTCATCAGACTATACAGATACATGCACTCCCATGTTTATAGCAGTGCAATTTACAGTAGCCAAGTTATGGAACTGCCACAAGTGTCCATCAACAGATGAATGGATAAGAGAGTGTGGCATAGATACACCATGGAGTTTTACTCAGCCACAAAGAAGAATGGAATTATGTCATTCGCAGGAACATAGATGGAGCTGAAGAGCATCAGGTTAAGTGAGTCAAGGGTTATATGTTTTCTTTCATATGTGGAAACTAGAAGGAAAAAGGGCGGGAGGGATCTCATGAAAATAAAAGGTAGACCAGTACAGTAGAGGAAGAAGATTGGGGGAGGGAGGGAAAAGGATAAGGGGAGGTACCAGAGAATGAAATTGATCAAATTATGTTATGTGTGTGTACAAATAGACCACAATGAGAGACCCACTAGTCTATATAATTATCTTGCAATAAGAGTTTTTAAAGCAAAAAAATAAATAAATAAAAAGTTCTGGAAACTGGAAGTACAAGACCAAGGTGTTGGCAGGGTTGGTCCTGTTAGGGCTCGATACTCCCACCCCCAAAGTATGGCGACTTTGAACTACAGGAGCGACCTCAAGGTTTCCCTCTGACCTCCCCCACCCACCACCCTGTCTCTTACTCCTCCTCTCCCAGAGCACAGTATGGGTGCTCCATTCGTCTCTGAAGTGCCTTCCAAGAGAGAATGCAGTCGCTATGAAATCTCATTAACCAGGAAAGATTAAACACCTGAGAAAGAAAAGATCAATAGTCTCTGTGCCCAGGACTCCCTGACTGGACAGAACTTTCATCTGTTGTTCTAAAGGCAGCTCCCAGAAATTCCCTGGGAAACCTTGTCTACCTGATAAGACACCTTTGCTGCCTGCATTCCTCCCTGCACCCCACAGCCTATCATCTCCAGGATGTCCCCTCCCCAGCCAAGCTCCCGGCCTCTCTGTAGCTGGAAAGTTATTTAAGCCTCAACCCCCTGGCCCTTCACAGAGGCTCTTACTTGGTGTGTGACTCCCGTGCTGTGGTTTTCCCATGCATGGGAGAGAGTTGTGTCTTTTCTTCTATGTAGTTTGTCTACTGTCACTTCTTTGGAGCAAATCTTCAGAGGGTGAGGGGAAGATTTCCCCTACAGCTCCTTCTGAGGACTGAGGGAGAATCTGTTCGATGCCTCTTTCCTAACTTCTGATGGTCTGCTGGCAATCCTTGGAATTTCTTGGCTTACAGAAGCACACCACAACCTCCGCCTTTATCTTCAGATGGTGTTCTCTTTCTGTGTCTAAATTTCTCCCTTTTTATAATAATGCCAGTCATATTAAATCACATGCAAAGTTCAGCCTCACAGAGAGTCCCTAGACCTGTCCCCAGCGGAGGACACCCCACCACCCCATCTTCTGCTCTGAAACAGTGGGCTCCACTCTCTCTGAAGCAGTCGCCAAAGCCCCATCTCCCCCCACCCCTGCTGTAACTAGGACTGGGACTCTTCACTTTTGCCTGCAAATGTCCACTGGGTGGCTAAAAGCAGGACTGAACACTTGACATCTCTGCCTCCATTTTGCATCTGTCTCTCTGGCTCTGAGTCACATTGGATTCCAGGAACAAGGTCTGCTCGATAAATATCTTATGATGAGTCCAAGCTACTGCCTAGGCAACCACAACTCTCTCATCGTGGACAAGACCCCGCCTGACCGGTCCTGAGATCACGGTGGAACAGACCACACCTGATCGAGATCACCTGCATTAGTAGCCGGGAACACCTCTAGCTGTGCAAAGCCCCAGCGCTTGCTGCCCTCGTTGCCTTTCTATAAAACCTCAGAGCCACTGTGAGCCCCGCGAAGACAGGGCTAAGGATGAGTGGTCTCTTGTTCCGGGTGTAGCTACTGATTAAAGTTCCCTTCATGCTTTTCACCATCATCTTATCTGTTTGGTTTTGGGACGAGTGGCCGGACCTATTATGTTGGATCCCCTAGATTTCTGGCCTAGGACTGCGGTAACACTGCCACCAAAACCAAGCAAACTATCATAGTTTGGAACTAAAATGTCCCCCAAAGTTTCGTGTGTGGAAGTCTTGGTTCCCAATGCACCGGTGTTCAGAGGTGGAACTTTGGGGCAAGTGATTGGACCATGAGCCTCTGACCTCTGCCATGGATGAATCCATTAATGAGTTCATGGCTGAATGAGCTATTGGGGTGGAGGAGGGGCAGTGGGAGGAAGTAGGTCACTGGGGGCCGTGCCTTTGAATTTTGTCCCTAGACACCTCTCTCTCTCTCTCTTCCTCTCTCCTTCCCTTCCTCCCTTCCTCTTTCCTGGATGCCATGAGCTGAGCGGCTTCCCTCTGCCACGCCCTCCTGCCATGATGTTCTACCTCTCCTCAGCCCCAGAGCAATGGAGCCAGTCAACCATGGACTAAGCCTCTGAAACTATGAGCCAAAATAAATCTTTCCTCCTCGAAGTTGATGTTCTCGGGTATTTTGTCACAGCAACGAAAACCTAACACAGAAACAAACAACAAAAAAAGTGGGAGTTAAAATGAGGTTATCAATTCCATTTGAGTATTATAGGATCCCACTTACATGAGATACCTAGAATAGGCAAATTCACGGGGACAAAAGTAGAATAGAGGTTATCAGGGGCTGGGAGGAGTGGAAGAGGGGGTAATGAGGAGTGAGTGTTTAATGGGTACAGAGTTTCTGTTTGGAATGATAAAAATAAAAGTTCTGGAAGTGGATAGTTGTGATGGCATACAATATTGCAAACCTACCTAATGCCACTGAATTAGACGCTTTAAAAAGAGATAAAATGGTGTGTTTTATGTTATGTGTATTTTATCACGATTTTTTAAACATAGGCCCCATTTGGGGCAGATAATGAGCTATGGCATACCAAGGCAAACACTCAAACATTCTTAGTGTCCATCACTGTCCAAAGCACTTTCATATCCCCTAGTTTATTGGATCCTTTTTTACAACCCTATAAATTAGGTCTAGTTGTTGTCATTTCACAGACGAGGAAAGAGAAGTCCAAAGAGTCGATGTACTCAAGGTCACATGGAGGGTAAACAGCAGAACCAGGTCTAGCCCTAAAACACAGGCAAAGAAATCCACCTAGGTGGCCTTTGAAGGAATGGGAGTTGTTTAATTTCACAAACTCATGGGTACCAGAGCTGGAGGGAGCCTCAGAGAGCTGTTTAAGCTGGCGTGGTGGTACAGGCCTGTAATCTTGGGAGGCTGCGACAGGAGGATCGCAGGTTTGAGGCCAGCTTCATCAATTTAGCAAGACCCTCAGCAACTTAGCAAGATCCTGTTTCAAAATAAAAAGGACTGGGAGTGTAGCTCAGAGGTAGAATGGCCCCACACACACACCAGAGAGAGAGAGAGAGAGAGAGAGAGAGAGAGAGAGAGGTTAATCCCTTCAGAGGAGGAGAAACCTACAGTCCCGGCTGGCCAGGTCTCAGACCCTGACCAAAGCCCTTAACAGCTGTTGGTTTAGTTGCCTTATCTCCCTTCTGGGGAGGTGGTGGTTGTATAAGTGTTGAAGAATGGGGGGTCCACCCTTCTCCCATGCCCCACCCATGTGACCTCCAGCATGTCCCTCAACTTCTCCTTATCACATCCATTAAATGGGTGTGAGCAAACAGGAAAGCCCTGAAGAAGATTAACCAGAGAGAAGATTCAGTGATTTAAAGCAGGTACCAGCACAGACGAGGGTGCTGTTATGATCCACCTGCCACTGACGCAGCTGCAAAATGGAACACCGCACAGGTAAGAGCGCCGGCTCAGAGACGGACCGCCGCCTGGGTTCTTTTCATTATTCCGAATGGCTTTACTGATGCATACTTGACATACAATAAACTGCACATATTTAAAGTACACCACTTGACAAGATTGGATTCTGTCCACAGCCTTAAAACCATCGCCACAATCAAAACAATGAGCCCCTCCGTCCCCCCAGCAAGGGTCTCTTGGGTCCTTTGTAATCCCTTCCTATCCGGCCCTTCCCATCTTTCGTCCCTCCATCTCTGGGCAATATTGATCTGCTCCCTGTCACTATAGATTGGCTTGTATTGTCTACAATTTTATATAAATGGAACCATGCAGCGTGCACTCCATTATATCTGGCTTCTTGCACTCAGCATAATTCTTTTTGAGATACGCCCATGTGGCTGCACATATCAATAGTTCATTCTTTTTTATTGCTCGGTATTGTTGTATGGATTTGCCACGATTTGTTTGTCAATTCACCTGTTGATGGACATTTAAGTTGTTTCCAGCTTGGTTCTATTACTGATCAAGCTGCCAGTAACATTTATCTACGAGTCTTTGTGTTGATCTAGGCTTTCTTTCTTTCTTGCGTAAATACCTATGCATGGAATGGCAGGGCCAATGACAGGTGTATGTTCAACTTTTTAAGAAACTGCCAACCTGTTTTCCAAAGTGGCTGTGCTACTTTATGTCCCCGTCCACTTGTGTTAGAGTTCTGCTTCCTCAGTGTCCTTGCCAACCCTTGATACAGTTTCTTTCTCTCCCTCTTCTTCTTCTTCTTCTTCTTCTTCTTCTTCTTCTTCTTCTTCTCCTTTTTTCTTTATTTCTTCCTTTTTTTAATTTTTTTTGGGGGGTGCTGGGAGATTGAGTCAGGGGTATTCTATTTCCGAGCTACCCCCCTCCCCGCCCTATTTTATTATTTTTTTTATTTGGAAACCGAGTTCCACTAAGTTGTTGAGAGCCTCATTAAGTTGTTGAGGCCTCAAATCTGTGATTCTCCCTTCTCAGCCTCCCACATACTGGGATGACAGGCATGCACCACCGTGCCTGGCAGATTCTTTAACATTAGCCATTCTAGTGGGACCAGTGGGTGTATAGTGGCAGCTCACGGTGGCGTTAATTTACCTATCTCTGGTGACAAATGATGCTGAGTATCTTTTCACGTGCTTATTTGCCATCCCTATCCCCTCCTCAGTGAGGTGTTAATTCAGATATCATCTGTACCACTCACCACCTGCGTAACTTCAAGACACTCAGATTCCAGATTCTATGATACAGGATGATGACAGTGCTTCCCTCATGGGGCGTACGTGACAGCGCCTCCACTTCCAGTGCCCTGCTGGCCTGCCCCCATCCTTACCCCACAGAGCCTTCATCAGGTAGATGCCCTAGACCAGTCCCTTAGCTGCCTCCTTTATTGAGCCGCCGCGCCCCACTCATGCACACACTCGAACACTCACGTGACTCGACCCCCTTGCAGCTGTGCAGGTAAGAGACAGGCATCAGCAGTGGAGGCGGATTGGTCTGGGTACCCAGGGACTGCTTTTGACAGCCTGTCTCTCAAGCCCCTTAAACTTACACTACCAAAAGACACTTGATATATTAAGATATTTTTCTTTCTGCTTGCAATTCCAACCTGTCTTGTCTCCCAGGTAAAGGCTGACTGTGTGAGGCAGACAGAAAGGAGGAGCCATAACAGAGCTCACCTGCCCTCGGAGGGAAGGCACAGAGAAAGCCACTGTCCTTCAGCCTGCATCAGCTCTGAGGTCCTGCCTCCCCCCCTCCAGCCCCTCAGGTCTTAGCACCACTGATGGAGAGCCCTGGCCATAGAAAGCAGGAAGGGAGGCCCCAGACACCAGACCAAGCCAGGTCTACCCAGGACAACAGGGACAGCAATGGAACCAGTCTCGGAGGATGACAAGCCTTGGGACTTGGGAACAATGGTTATAGCCAATTAGATGACCCTAACACAGAGCTTCTTAACTCTGGTCTTCAAAGGGCGGAGAAGGTGTTAGAAATGCAAATTCTCAGGCTCTGCCTGGACACTCTGAGAGTATAGTCCAGCAATTTGCTTGAAGGAACCCTCCAGGTGATTCCACAGCCCAGTTCCAGAACCCCTGGCCTTGCACAGGGGAATTATAGGCCAAAGATGGATCTAAGAACCCATCAACCTTTCTCAAGGACAAAGGCAGACACCACACTGGTTGTAAGCACAGGGGTGTGTGTGTGTGTGTGTGTGTGTGTGTGTGTGTGTGTGTGTTGTCGTTGTTTTTTTCTTTGGTTGGTTTTTTGTACTGGGGGGCAAAACCAGGGGCAGTCTACCTCCAAGCTACATCCCCAGGGTCTCGCTAAGTTGCTGAAGCTGGCCTCAAACCTGCAATCCACCTGTCTCAGCCTCCCAAACACTGGTTTGAGAGATTGATAAATTCAGGTTCATGTTTCACCTCTGCTACTTCCTAGCTGTGTGTCACCAGCCTCTCAGCATTTCCAAGCCTCCTTTCCTCCTTGGTAAAAACTGTAGCAAGGCCAACCTTGTAGGTTTGTTTAAAGGATCTGAAGAGGTGATATGCATAAAGAGCAGGGTTCATATTAGATATGCAAAAAAAAAACCCAGTTGCACACACCTACCACAAGCCCATAGGATGACTTCTGCCAAATGAGACATAGTAATCCCTTCCTCACACCACTTTACTGCCACCTCTGGGGAAACGATCCTGCTCCTAGCTATGCAAAGGGCACCCTGAACATGTGCAAGATATAACCATAAGCAGTCACGGCTATGTTTATTATTACAAAATACACACCGTTAAGGTACAGAACACCCAGGCAAAGCAGGGCATGGGCCACCCCTTGGGAGCCAGCTTCCCAGAAGGTAACACATCATATCTTCCAGACCATTCTTCCTTCTATTATCCACAAGAAGAACCTCAGGCTCCATCCCAGCCTACTGTGGGAAGAACAAGCTTCTCCTCAATATTCCTGCCGTTTCCAGGGGTGCTTGCACTCTGCTGGTCACACCCCGTTCCCAGCCCCTGCTCTTCCCCCAGTTCTCCAGCCCCTCACCTGCACCTCCTAGCTCTCTTACTCTCCTTCCTCACCGCTGAGCCTTCTCCGGAACCCAGTCCCTCCACCCCCTGCCCTAGGGCATCACTACCTGAGCTGCTCCTCCAGGCCGACTTTGCTGAGAGCAGAAAGCATTTATACTTGAATGATCTCAGAATCTTTCTACCACCTAACACAGGAAATTCCTCAGAGGGCCATCTGACTGTCACTCCTCTGGGGGCCCCAGCCTGGCACACTGTTCAGCGGCCCTTAATTTCCCTAGCATAAGCTCTCTTTAGTCTCCTCTTTCCCCTGGGTCTTGCAGACCCTGAAAACCCTCTCCCTTTTGCGGTACCAGTGGACACTTCTTGAGTCCCTGCTAGTGTGTTCTATAGAGCAATTTAATTTAGAGCTTCCTCCTCCCAGACTATTCGAGGTGGGGGCAGGGAGTGAGCCTCTCCCTGGATAATCCAAAAAAAAAAAGGCTGTTAATAGCATTTTCTTAAACAAAAGAGCAGCCGTCCTTCTGTCAGCTACCCCCTCACCCCCACCTGGAGTTGAAAAGTGGCCGTAGGCATTTCTGTTTTTAAACAGCAATTTTTCCCGTTGCTATTACACATATGCAATGCACAGAAACCCCTGGAAATTCCTCAAGTTTTTATTAAAAATTCCAGATGGTGCAGCAGAGATTTCAGACACTATAGCTTCTGTTAACAACAGGAAATTAATAACCAAACTGACTCGGAGTCGACATCATCTGGACTGGTGACAAGAACAAGAGAAGGAAGCGGAGTAGCACAGCGTTCGCGGTCTGGATTCAAATCCCCAGTCTCCCATTTATTCAAGGGAACTGGGGGAACCATGCCACCACGCCATGCCTCAGTTTCCTTACCAGATCAGTGGCTCCTCACACACATGGTGAGAGGAGGAAGCCAGCAGGTTTTGAGGCGTGTGCATGTGTGCTTTTTGTGTATTTCTACACGGCTCAGTGCACCTGGGTGGTTTCCTGTGCCGACCTCATGTTTCTCACTCGGCACGTCGGGCATCAGCAATTGAAAAATTCCCTAATACACGGATCGCGTGGAAACAAATTCACATTTTCAAAACAAGTGCAGTAACAGAACTGACTGTATCTACCTGATGGAATTACTGCAAGTATTATGTGATCTAACGCATGTGACGTTTTCAATCGTGCCCAGCACCTAGTAACTGCCCCAAAACGATACTGGTGATTGTGTTTGTTGGGACGGTGGCCCTGGTTATCCTTCACATTGCCATTCCGAAGGGGGAGAGTGGCCAAGTAGTGAACCAAGGGAGACTGTACACCCATCTTACAGATGACAACACTGAGGCCCAAAGAATCTGAGAAATCTCTCGAGATCACACAAAATGTACAAGGTGATTAACTTAATATCCACATGTACTGATACAGAAATTGTATTGTGTCCCCTGGGTGCCTGGTGGTTAATCACTTTGCTCCGGTCCCCAGAGCTATGAGGAAAAGGTTCCCCACCTTCAAGGAATTCGAGCCCTTTTGAAAAGGCAAAGGTAATGGGTAAAACTTTCGGTTCTGTCTGAAAAAGCAAGACTAATTTTTCTGGTGGTTCCTATTGACTTGGAAAGAGCAGATCTGCCCATCAAATGGCATTTTACCAGCTGATCAATTTGGTGTCATTCTCATTGAATTAAATCAAATTGAAATGTAATTCCCTTCCCGGAACAAATCCCCCTGCAGGGATTCGCTGCACACAAGTGTTTGACCTTGTGCTGGCTGCCTAGAGGGCTTTCCAGAAAGCTGGGGACACAAGAGGGGTCTGCGGAGCTCACATCCTTCTGCGGACAGCCCACTCAGCTGACCTCCCTGCCCCTGATCCAGCCCTCTACCCCTGCCTCGGGAGCTGACAGACCTGGCACCAAATCTTGGCTCTACTGGGCCAGTGACTTAACCTCTCTCAGCTTCAGCCCCTCATCTGCACAGCGACGAAAATGGTACGTGTCAGCCATCGGTGGGAGGTACAGTAGAACCCAGACGCAAGGCCGCTGCCCCCTGAGAGTTAGGTTAGTAAAATCCACGATGAGACACGCTGTCTTTTGGTACAGAGCGCGAGATGGCCTGAATGTGTGAGCGAAGAATTTGTGAAGCCCCCAAACACCATCTGGGGGGCCTGGGTAGGGTCACAGGAAGGCAAGGCTAGGGGCTGGTGGTAATTGAGTAAGCAGAAGCCTAATTAAGTCAATCAGTTGGCGAAAGGCTAGGTGAAGGGAGAGGGCAAGTCTCGCCTGGAGCAGAAGGAGAGCCCAAGGAGCCAGGGCTGGCCATACTTATTCTGCGATAAATTCACAAGCTTCATGCCAGGCTCAGAGGCCTCTTAGCAGCCAGCCACTCAGCCTCCTCTTAAAGATGTCCAACCTCTCATCAACCTTTTTCAAGCTGCAACAATCCTCGGTCCCAGGGTTGTTATAAGGATTAAATGGGAAAGCGCCGGGCACACAACTGGCAGCGAATGAACTCACATTCCCCTCTCCCTCCCTCGCCCTTGCTCCTGCGGTAATAACCAATGTCAGGTCCTCCCCAGCCAGGCCTTCCCAGACTCCCGACATCCCTGGCCTGCCCTGCCCTGGCTCGACTACCCTCCCTGCCTGCAGGCCACCCCAACGTCCCTCTCCCCTAGGCCCAGTGAAGGGAGTGTCAAGGAACTCCCCTCTGTTCTACCCCTAGTGGGGAAAGCAAAATTAACAAACGAGTCACAGAAATACCTGCTCACAACCAGCGCTGATTGCTGCGAAGGAGAGCTGAGGCCCGGTGCAGAGGATGCTGGGTGCAGCATCTAGTGTCCCCCAGGGAGGGAGGCACTTCTGTCCCCAGCTGCCATGTGTATCAGGTGCTCTCACCTGAGGCTCCCCCAGGAATGGCCCTCAGTCACCTGCAGAGGTCGGGCCCCATCCCCGGAGCATCTTGCCTCCAGCGACTGGTCCATTTGATCCCCGAGCCACTCCAACTCTGTAGCTCCTCCTGGGGTTAACTTTGTCCTTTGCTGTGTCGTTATCAAAGTTCAGCAGCTCCACCCGCCCATGCCCACCCCATTCCCCCATGGGGGTTGACCCCCATGAGCGCTCCCCCATAAGCTTCCTGCACACAATTCTGTGTCCTCAGATGTACCTCACCGGGACAACTAGAGAGGGGCTCTAGTGAGGGGACTGGGGAAAACCAGGATGTGAGGGGCGCAGAAAGCTTTCCTAACCTAGAAAGGTACCGTTGAGATAAAATCTGAAGAATAAGGACTTACCTAGATCAAGAAAGGGAAGGAAGAGCCAGGCATCGTGGCGCACACCTGTCATCCCAGTACTTGGGAGGCTGAGTCAGGAGAATCGCAAGTTTGGGGACAACCTCAGCAACTTAGTGAGGCCCTCAACAATTTAGTGAGACCCTGTTTCAAAATAAACAATAAAAAGCGCTTGGTGGTGTAGCCCGAAGGTCGAATGGCCCTGGGTTCCATCCACAGTGAGGAAAGGGAGGGAGGAAGGAAGGAAAAGAATGCTCTAGGCAGAGGGACCAGAATATGAGAAGACCCCAAAACCAGAAGGAAAGCTGAGGCCGCGTGTGGGAACGCTGAGACGGGGAGAGGGCAGGGGAGGGAGGTGGCAAGGAGCGACAGGGGGTACCGGCCGGCCCGAATTGGACTCATACACTGCGTTAGGTTATGGTCATACCAGAAAGAAAGCATTTTGATCATGACCATATTTAGTCCCCTGGTGCCGTAGCAGAATACCACAGACAGGTGGCTGAAGCAGGAGACGTGTATTTTCTGGAGGCTGCAGGGCTGAGATGGAGGCCCGGGCAGGCCATCTTTCCGGGGCCTCTCTGTCCTTCTCTTTTAGCTGGTGTCCACCCGCCACCTCTTCACACGGTCGTCCCTCTGTGTGTGAGCACCCTGGCGTCTCTCCGTGTCCAAATTTCCTCTTCTCACAAGGACAACAGTCACACTGGACTAAGGCCTCTCTAGTGGCTCCATTTCAACTTAATCACCTCTTTAAAGCCCCAGCCCCCACAGAGTCACATTCTCAGCCCTGGGTGCTGGTCAGGACTTCGCCGTAAGGATGGTGGAGGACTCGGCTCCTAGCACTGTTGCTATCTATGAGATCCTATGAGTGTGGAAAGCTTGAATCCCAATGAAATAAACATGTATTTTTTTTTTTTTGCGGTACCAGGGATTGAACCTAGGGGCGTTCTACCTCCGAGCTACACCCCGGCCCTATTTTTTATACTTTATTTTGAAACCGGGTCTCACGAAGTTGCGGAGGGCCTCACTAAGTAGCGGAGGCTGGCTGCGAACACGGCTCCTCTGGTCTTCGCCTCCCAAGTACTGGGATTACAAGCGTGCGCCACCACGCCCGGCTTGAAATAAACATGTAAACAAACACCTTTGCAGAAAATGAAAAATAACATCATATTGGACCAGCCCTAAGGAAAAGAAAGGACAAGGCTGAGTGCGTGTGTGTGTGTGTGTGTGTGTGTGTGTGTGTGTGTGTGTGTGTGTCCCCAGCAGCCCCTGCACCTGCCTGCCCGATGCCACCTTTATTCATGGGCCCTTCCTGCCTCTCCCTCCATCCCAGGATGGCTGTGTGCCAAGTATTGCTGGAGAAAATCGAATAACTGTGTTGACCCACTCCATTACAAATTCACGATCTGCACCTTCCTTCAGGGACTCTGCACCCTGCAATCCTCCTGCCCACCCCCAGACTTACTTCCCATTCATTCTACAGTTGTGCTAGCTAGCCCTTCCCGTCCACTGCCAGCTCCGCTGACCCTCGCTCCCCTTGCTCTCAGGGGGCCAGGGGTCCCCCTGCAGGGGAAGGAGGGGCCACAAGCCCTTCCCTAGCTCCTTTTCCCGCCCCCTCCCCATTTTTCCAAAGCTAACTAGAAGAAGGCACATGATACAGAAGAAAGAAAACAAGGTTGGCTCCAAAGAGAGGGCCTCATTCCCAGGGCAAGTCAACCTCCCCTCCCTGCAGCTCAGTTTCTTTATCATCGAGATGAAGGTCATTACCTCAGTATGGTATCTTAGAGCACTTAGAACAGAAGCCAAACTTATTACCATGGCCAGCAGAGGTAGCCTGACGGGGCCTGACCCTGTCTCCTCTGGCCCCGTCTGGCACCTCACCCACCCTTCCTGGCCCATGCTGCACCTGGCCAACATGGCCTTTTGGCTGTTCCCAGAACAACCAAAGGCTGTTCTAGCTCATCCCACCTCAGGACCTTTGCACATGCAGTTCCCTCTTCCACCTCTTCCAGATCCCCCACAGGCAATTCGTGACTGGGGCTGCCTCCTTACCAAGGCCTTCCCCGACCATCCCCTCCCCCATCTAAAACCCGCACCTCCCACCACGCTTCCTAATCTCTTCACATTATTTCTCAGTGTTTCACTTATCACTCAACACTCCCTGAAATCATATTAATTTCCTTGTTTATTCCCTGTCTCCCTCACAAAATGGCAAGCTCCAAGAGAGCAGAGACCGTGTCTTGGGATCATAAGCTGCCTTGTGGTAAAATTAAAAAAAAATGTCTGGTGCGTGGGTGGAATTCATCAGATTTTGTTAAATGAATAAAAGAAACTGAAATGGCTATCTGCGGTCATTTCTGTGCTACCAATACCACCACTGCTTCCCCTACAAATGTATAGAATTTAATCTCAATGAATTCAAAATGTAAATAATCACCTGTCAAAAATGAAAATAACATTATATACCTAGACACAGCACTCCCATCCCGGCGTCCCAGCTCTTGCTTACGGTGCGATGGGGCCACCAGCCACCTTCTGTCATGACCTCCGCCTTCGGCCACAGGGATCGATGGACTCAGGGGATAGGGGCACAGCTCGGCCTGAGCCAGTCAGGGTCCTTCCCTGCGATAATTCCATCTGCCACTGGGAAAGAGTGGTGACGTTGGGAACAGCTGAAGGCCCCTTCCTATCTGGCATGAATAATTGCCTCCGATGCCCTGTGGACATGGCCCATCCTGTAATGTGGGCAACTGAGACAATAACCATCTTTTTGTCTCTGCTGGTTGGACTGCGGTCCTGTCACTCGCAACCCAAAGAACTCTCGCAGTGACAAATGAACGGCCGCGTGCCGGCTGCCTGGCCCAGCGCCTGGATCGAAGCAGGCCATGATCATGTCAGTCCCTCCCTGCCACCCCTGGAGTTTCAGCCTTCTTTGCCTCCTCCCTTCCGGTCTCTGATGGGGTGTCCCTCCTCCAGCCGAGGCCACCTCCGCCCCCCTCTCCTTCCTCCTCCGGACCTGGCTCCTTCCACTTCCTCCCTTGGAGAAGACAAGACCGTGCCCATCTCTGCACGGCGTTCAGAGCTTCCATGGGCCCCTGCGCACAGTGTGTGCCCACGTGCCTGTCGCCGAGGTGGAGGCGGAGGCGGGGCTGAGCAGCAAGAAGCCTTGGGCACCTTATAAACTGAAGAGGTCTCCATAAAGCATGTGAAAGGGAAGGGCTGTCAGGACGGACGGACGGGATTGTGATTGCGGTTTTATTAGCCAAATAGATAACTCTCATCATGAAAGGAGCCTTTCCGAATGATGGATGGCTCCCAGGCCCCAGGGGGACGTGGGTATTTCTCCAGGCCGCCAGTCAAAGGAGTTAACCGCAAAACAGCTCTCTCTCCATAGCAACGGGCTTGGCCTCGTCCACCGCCAGCACCTGTGCCCCGGGAAGCCCTCAGCTCTGCGGCTGCTGCAGCCGTCCCTGAGCTAGGCACACGCGGCCATCCCTGAGCTAGGCACACGCATTCACAGCGCCCAGGTGCAGGACAGGAGCAGGCCTGGGGGAGGGGCGTGTGAGCACCCAAGTCATTCCCCCCAGCCCTGCCTGGCCTCTGTTGTCCTCACAGGAGTGTCTCACAGTAAGACCAGGGACAGGGAGGTAGGCGAGGGAGGACCCTAGATCCCAGGTGAATGGTCCCTCTCCGTTTCCACGGGCTCCCTTCTCTCTGGTCCAGGCTGTGTGTGCCTGTATTCCACACACCCTCCCTCTCTGTGTCCAGGTGCCAGGCAAGTGCCAGGCATGTTTGTGGTCACAGTGATCCAGAGGTAAGGCAGCACATCCCCTTGCACAGGTGAGAAAACTGAGAGGGTCGATGAAGGGAAGAGACCAGCCTGAGGTTACACATCCAGCAGTGGAGGTCACCCCAGGCCTGTCTGACTCCCCACCTGCTCCCCACGTCATCGGTGAACAGCCTGATGGGAAATGAGTGTGGAGGTGGGGGCGCCCCGCAGGGAGGGAGAGGTCTCTGCAGGCAGATCCCTCGGAAGGCCACACACAGACCTCCAGACTCCATTCGGATAGCTCAGTGCCTGGGAAACGCACACACCCTCCTCCCCTCGGGGGCCACAGAGGGAGGCAGTGGAGACAGCGAGTATAGACAAGTCCTACAAGATGCCTGGCCACGAACAGAGAGGGAGGTTTTGTAGAATAGGGGCACACAGTCTGGACCAGAGAGAAAGGAGCCCGTGCAGGCGGGGAGCTACAACTCATGGCGCGAGTTCCTGGAGACTGAGGAGGCAGGAAGGCATGGCTCCACAGCAGGGATCCCCTGCCTTTCTCTGCAAAGGACCAGAGAGTAAATATTTTCAGGTTTACGGCCCCTATCACAAATGCGCAACCTCCATCAGTGCAGAAGCAGACAGTGCATAAACAAACAAGGGTGGCTGTGTCCTAGTAAAATTTTATTTACAAAAACAGGTGGCAGATGGAATTTGGGCCATGGGCTGTAGAATACCAAGCCCTGATCTGGAGCAGAGGATGCTGGGTGCTTCCAGAGAGCACGGGGTGATCAACATTAGAGAGATCTCTCGTCCTCTGGGCGCTGTCCATGGTGCTCATGAACGCTGACCTGAACTACTGGGCTCTGAAGTGGGAGGGGAGAAGCCATGGGGCAAATGTGTAGAGAAATATTGAGATAGGTCTGATGGTCTCCCCCTCTGAAAAAAGGAAAAAGAATAAATCAGGTGGTATAGAGTTGGTGCCCCATGAAAGGCTTGCAAGACAGGCAGAAATCCCACGCTAGCAACCCCAGCAGGTAGGTCCAATGGGGTTCATTAACACCCGTCCCCAGAAGGGAGGTCTCTCAAAGTGGGTGGAGCACAGAGCTGGGAGGCAGCTTTGAAATCTGCTGATAACACACAGCCAAGTTAGTTACAAATCTGTTCAACAAGCCAGAGCTCTGGGCCAAAACTGCCTAGACAGAAGCCAACTTGCTTACTAGCCCGGCATTTTCAAATCACTGGCCAGGCAGAAGTCATGAGTAACATCACCTGCTGCCACCCAGAAAGTGCCACACTGGGCTGCTCTGTCACTCCAGCAAGGTTTTGACTGGCAGGTACAAAGCTCTAGTCCCCAAGCTACTTGCTACCTGTGGCCCGGGACAGCTGTGCTCTTTCCCGATAATCCTGTGCTTCCCGAAGTCCACCGGGACCTCAGAAAATCCACATAAAAGAGCCCCTAGTAAGCTGGGCATGGAGGTACGCACCGAATCCTAGTACTTGGGAGGCTGAGACAGGAGAATCATAGGTTCACAGCCAGCCTCAGCAATTTAGCAAGACCCTCCGCAGCTTAGCCAGACCCTGTTCAAAATAAAAAAAAATAAAATAGACTGGGGTGTAGCTTAGAGGTAGGATGCCCTTGCGTTCAATCCCTAGTGCCAAAAAAAAGATCCTAACACTATGAGGAGGAGGAGGAGGAGGAGGAGGAGGAGGAGGAGGAGGAGGAGGGAAAGCCATGGCTGATGTCTTAACCCATGGGGACCCTTACAGTGAAGTGGACGGAGGAGGTTGAGGGGCACAGTAATAGGGGGATAGGGCGCCTCTGTGACAGATGCCATCTTCACCACCACCTCCATTTCTTTTTTTTTCTTTTCTTTCTTTTTTCCCCCCAGTACTGGTGATTGAACCCAGGGGCAGTCTACCTCCAAGCTACACCCCCAGCCCTTTCTGGGTATATTTTTATTTTGAAACAGGGTCTCACTAAGTTACTGAGGGTCTTGCTAAGTTGCCCAGGCTGGGCTTGATCAAACCTGCGATCCTTCTGTCTCAGCCTCCCAAGTACTGGGATGACAGGTGTGCGCCACCACCGCTGGTTTCATCTCCTTATCCATGGTGGAGGCCGTTCCTTCTGTCCTGGGCAGTTTCCCAGGGCCTCTTGTGATGGAGCCATGAGGCTCTGAGCCAAGTGCTGGGCTTGCTACATCCTTGCACTTTGGAATTCCCGTAGTCCCCACCAGTCTCCAAGCTTGGTCTTCCAGTTGGGGCCACCATGGGCGTCCGTCAGGCTACGCAGCTCGATAGGGCACCAAGCAAGAGCCACAGCAGACCCAACTTTTGTAAGCGTCCATTATTATGCCAGTCTTATAGAAGAGCAGCCTGAGGCACTGCAGGGTCACACGGGCTGAGCAGTCTCGGGCCCGAGCCCGTTCCTCGCGTTACTCCAGGGCTGATGAACCACCTGCCTCCAGGGCCCAGGCCAGTAAGCTAAGCAGGCCAAGCTGGCTGGCACAGGTGCCCAGGCATGTGCTGTGCAAGGGGTAGAGACCAGGGCCAATGGAACGGATGCCTGTCTAAGGGGAGACAGTCCTTGGTGGCCCGTCATATAGCTGCCGTGTGCAAGAAGCTGGGGAACTGGGCCGAACGTGTCCAGTGAAATCAGGATCCAGAGTAGTAAGTGAAATCTCTTAATTTTTTTTTTTTTTTGCAGTACCGGGGATTGAACCCAGGGGCTTTCTACCTCCGCGCTACACCCCCGGCCCTATTTTTTGTACTTTATTTTGAAACCGGGTCTCACGAAGTTGGGGACGCCCTCACTAAGTAGAGAGAGAGAGAGACAGGGAGAGAGAGAGAGAGAGAGAGTTAGAGTTGAGGCTGGCCGTGAACCCGGATCCTCCGGTCTCCGCCTCCCAAAGTACTGGGATTACAAGCGTGCGCCACCACACCTGGCCGAAATCTCTTAATTTTTGAGAACTGACTTGGATTCTTTTAAATCCTTTGACACCAAACAAAACACATCTGCTGGCCACCTGTCCCCATTGTACCACGTCTACTATCTCTATCTTGTCTCAACTACTTTGCATGGTGGCTCCTAAAAAGTAAATAATATTCATCCCCATTTAACAGATGAGGACACTGAGACTAAGAGCAAGGAAAGGGATTTACCTTGACCTGCGGAGTCACACAGTTAAGTCCCCACCCACCGGAGGCTGTGCTCTCCGCTGCGTCCTGACCCGCTCTATCAATGTCAGGTTGCCCCCCACGTGGTGAGAGTCTGGGGCATGCGGCTTCCGTACCCCGGTGTCTGCCACTCAGTGCGGCTCACAGGGTGAGGATTGGCGAGCAGCAACCCAGCTGAGCTCCTTCTGCATCAGACGTCACTCCTACTTGGGCTCAGCTGGTATTGTCAGCCACTTCCCCTGGGCTGTCACTGACTGATGGAGGGACAGTAACCCCAGGGAGCCCCCAGTCTGGGTCACTGAGATAGCAGCAAAGAGACCAGGTGGCCGAGTGCCCCAGTTAAAACAGAAACAACAGGAGCCAATACGCCATCCAGAACCCATGCTTCTGCTCCCGAGAATGGTTCCCCTCGGCTGAGCCTGGGTGTTGAAACCATCTGGTCCGACTTTGTTTTATGAACTTTATTATAAACTTATAGGAGGATGTGTGCTGAAGGCTGGTTCAATTAGGAGAATTTGTAACTTGCCGAACCCAGCCAGTGTTGATCGAGTTTAGAAGGTGGTCTCTGGTGGCCTGCCACAGAGCTCTGGCCTCAACTTTGACCCAAACAACATTTTTATTAATGACTGAGTTGAAAACATAAAAAGCCTTTTTACCAAATTTGCAGTTGATTTTTAAAGGGGGAAAAAAGCATACGCAGATTGCAGAAACATCAACGGGATCCAGATGGCTCTAGACAGACTGGACTGATGGGTTGAATCTAATAAGATAAAATGAAACAGAGATAAATGTCAGGTACTGAACTTCGCTTCAAAATGCTCCCTGCACAAGGACAGGATGGAGGTGGGTGGGACAGTACAGAGACTTAGCAGTTGCAAGTTCTAATGCAACTTGGAGCTTGAGTCCACACAATCAACACAGCCATGACACTAAAAAATAATCCAGGATGTTCAGCACGACATTGTTTATAATAGCCTAACACCGGAAGCAATCCACATGTTCAGTAGATATGGCTCATCTGTACTATGGACAACTATATACCCATTACAAATAATAACGGCATAAGAATATATTTAGCGACATGGGAAAATAGTTTTAAAGAAAAATGAGTATGTACAGTTTGAGCTCATTTTTACTTAAAAAATGATTTTAAAAAAGGTATGGAGAAATACACATCAAAATGTGAGCTTGATGGTTTCTAGGTGGAACTAAGACTGACCCCAGAGATGGGGGAGGCCTCCGTAAGTGTGTAAAGTTTTTGGAAGGTTTTAGAAAGCTAATGAAATCCTCCACCATAGAGAATTCCAGTGTCTAAACAGTTGGTGAAAGAGATGCTGCCGTGCGTTGGCACGGCCAAGACTGGAGTCTTGAGTCTAGTTTCAGGTGCCTCCTTTTACAACTTAGTGATAAAAGCCAGGTGTGGTGGCACACGCCTGTAATCCCAGTACCCGGGAAGCTGAGACAAGAGGATCATGGGTCCAAGGCCAGCCTCAGCAACTTAGCGAGACCCTCAACAACTTAGTGAGACCCTGCTTCAAAGTAAAAAATAAAAAGGGCTGGTGATGTAGCTTGGAAGTAGAACACCCCTGGGTTCAATCCTCAGTACCAAAAACAAAAACAAAACTTAGTGATAGATGGTGGCAGCAAACACTTTGAGTGTTTACAGTGTGCCTGAAAGTACGCACATTCTTTAAATTGGTTATCTTGCTCAGTAGTGCCACTACCTCATGGCTCCCCATGACATAGATACCAGTGCTTTCTCCATCTTACAGAAGAGGTTCAGAGGGGCCAAGGAACTTGCCCAAGACCACACAGTTAGTGAGCAGCAGCACCAGAATTTGCTGGAAGCATTAGACCCAGGAAAAGGAGACTAGAAAGAGACAGGTTTCCTGCAGATATTGTGAGTGCCGCCAAGTGTGGAGCACTACCAGCAGATCCACGCTGGGACTCCTCTGTGCGAGAGCGGCCGCCAGGACCTCTGACTGACTGACGGCCCCCAGTCTTCTCAGGAGAAATTGGGAAGGCAGCACGCCAACTGAACACTGGGGCCATCAGGCCTGAATTCCAGCCCTTGAACTCTGGAATTAAGACCCTCTGTCATAGAAGGTGAAGGAAGTTCTGATCCTCAGCTTTGGGGAAATCAAAGGATGTGAGATTGAGATGGGGAGAAGAGGATTGGGACTGCCAGCCCAGAGTGATGTCAAAAAGCTAGTCCCATCCTCCCGCCTGGAGCCAGCCAAGTCTCCTGGGCACTTGCCCTCAGCTCTTTCTCCTCAGGAACTGGACAGCCTAGATCTGCACCTCCCTGGCTGCCAGTGCACATCAGGCCAACCTAGGGGTTTGCCATACTCAGAGAAATCTCCATGGGGAGGAAAGCCCAGGGGCTCAGGGAGCAGAGGCGGGGAGCAATGCCGTCCTGGGAGAGGGGGTGGCGTCTCTGAGCACACCATTCCCCCGGTGACTTCAGCCAAGCTCTGGGACTGGCACTTTTAAATACTTCTGCCATCTTGGAAATACGTGGGCTGAATCTAGAGGAAGAAGAGGAAATCCAAAGGGCAGGGTCAGCTCTGCTGTGGAAGGAACAAGAGAGGCACATTTCAGCCCCAGCTGGTGACGTCCCACAATAGAGGCACGCTGTTCTCGGAAAGCAGGGGTCACTGGCTATAGAAGCAATGTAAAAGGTACTTGTGCCCTAAACCTGCAAGGCGATGGGGGTCAGGATTTGGGGTTCGCTTAACATTATTTCCCAGATCCTTGGCACATACCTGGAGTATAGTAGGTGCCAAAAAAAACTATGCAAAAAAACTAATTAATTGAATTATTTAATTAAGTGAGGTGAAATGTTAGACCCGATTGCCACGAAGGGCCCTTCTGGAACTGAGTCTATGATCTTGGTGACTTTTATAATCAGTGTCTATGAAGTGTCTATTTTCATCATGACTCATTGCAGCCAACGTCTGTGCCCTCATTTAACCCCCCATCAGTGGGCAGATCCTGCTGCATCCCCTTCAACCCATATCATCTCACCCTCGTCGCTGCACCTCAAGGCCCTGGGGAGCACCCCATGATGCCACTGTACCATGTAACCAAGACCCAGAAGCTGCGCATTTGGTTGTTTCCAGTATTTTACATTTACAATGTGGGCGGCTACACACATGGGTATGCAAATATTTGTTTTCCTCTTTGTTATTTCCTTGGAGCCCACTTTGCAAAAGGAAATTGTTTGATGCCTTCCCCCAGTTGGTGATGATCTACTCTGGCAGATTTGGGCCCTCAAACCCAAGTTTTTCCAGCTGCTGTGCATTGTGATGAGGTTCAGGTCCACCGGGGCAGACAATGGCCTGAGAACCTTGAAGCTCAGACGCTAAGCCCCGTTCCAGGGACCGCTTAGGATGGGAGAGCCACAGGACTGTTCTTGAACTTATTTACATCATCCTGGGTTCACAGAAGCCAAGATCAATGTCTTCCCTCTTGTACACTCCCTTCTGGAAGCCCCCGGGCTGCAACACTACAGTCTGGGAGAGAGGTCCCCAGAGGATGCCTCCTGCCACAAAACGGTCCCCCTGAAATTCATTGTTTATTTCCCTTCTCCTTAGAATTTATCCGTGGCAGGGGTGGGGGGGGCTGAAAAATAAGATGCTCAGGCATGTGGGTTTCTATGCAAGTGTGCACATCAGATAGTAAAGTTTGCCTCAGACACATCGTCATGAAAAGTGAGCAAAAATTGTCATGTCTGGGATTCCAGTGTGAATGGTCACATCTGACTGTGCCCAGCAGAGTAGCCTGGCCAAAAATCAAAATGACCCCCTGGCACACTTACTGCAAATAAATATGAGCCCTCTGGCAAGATCAACTTCTTCTGGGCCACCAGCAGGGTGCAAGGGTGCCCCTCCATCTCAAGGGTCCCAAAGTCAGAACCTAGCATGGCTGTCTCTTCTTGTTGTGTGAGTGTGTATGTGTGTGTGTGTGTGTGTGTGTGTGTGTGTGTGTGTGTTTACGTGTGTGATGTACTGGGTATTGAACCCAGGGGCATTCTACCTCTGAGATACACCCCCAGCCCGATTTTATTTTTTATTTTGAAACAGGGTCTCGCTAAGTTGCTGAGGCTGGTCTCGAACCTGTGATCCTCCTATCTCAGCCTCCCAAGTACTGAGATTACAGGCGTGCACCACTATGCCCAGCCCCTTCTTGCCAGCTTAATGGCTGCATTACAGGACTGACAGGTGCTGGAATGGACTGTGCGTGTTTCTGCACGGTGATGGAGTATGTGTTTGTCCCAGAGGGTGGGATGGTCCCATACAGGGACCGAGTCCCCCATGCTGAGGCAGTGAGCACTAGGGTGTGCTGCCGTCCCCTGAGTTCCCCACGGTGACACCTTCCTCGGGTACTTGCTTCATGACTATTTGTCGTGCAGAAGGTTTTCCTTGCAGTATATTCCAGGCTAATTTTAGAAATTTGTTTTCACCTTCCGACATTGATTCCTAGGGCAGCTTCCAAGCTGCCTGGAACGAAAAATCAATGGTGACAGGCTCGGAGTGGGTTCCAGTTCTTCATTAACCGGAGCTCCGAGCAGCCCCAGCCCGGTCTCCTCCCTCGGGGCTAGCCCTGGGCAAAAATGGGCAGGCGGGAAGTTTTCCTTTGGTGTCTTCGGCCTTTCTGTCCTGAGCCCTTTCGGCCTCCTTGCTCTCTCCTCCTACTTTACCAATACCTCCTTCCAGCAAGTAAAAGTGGGGTCAGGGAAGGGAAGAGAGGTGGGAGTCCCTGAGCGACCACCCAGGTGCGGGGCACCAGGCTAGGCGATCTACATGCATGATCTCATGTCTATCAATCCTCAGAGGCTGGGATTGCCCCATTTCATGGAAGAGGAAACAGAGGCACAAAGAAATCAAGACACAAGCCCAGCATTGCACAGCTAGTGAGGTAGAGCCAGGATCAGAACCTCTCTAACTCCAAAGCCCGCATCCTCACCCTCGCCCGCCACTGCACCGATAACCACCACAGTGCAGACATCTAAGAGGTGTTTAGGGGGAGAAGCATGCCCCAGGGACACTCAAGTGTGTTTGGCCCTGCACCCAGCCACCCCCGCTCAGCTGAAGGATGTGCTGAGCTCCACACACATGCAGGGACTGGCCCTAATGAAGTCTCCAGGGACAGCAGCCTGCGCTCCTGAGCCTCAGCTCCACCCACAAGAGGCAGTAGAATGAGCCTAGGAAGTTCTAATTGAGAATCTGCAGATCCCCAGAGCAGAATCATAGCCCTCCAGCCAGAGGTCACTCATAAGATGTACGGAGCAAAAACTGCATGCCAGAGATCTTTGAAATGTACTAAAGAGAGCAAAGTAGGAGAGGCCATGGATTCCAGAGTGGAGACGGAGGGAAGGCTGGGGCGGGCCTATGTCAGCCCCTGCTCCGTAGAAGTGCAACACATAGCTAACATTAAACTTCCTAGCAACCACATTAAAAAGGTAAAAAGAAACAGGTGAGATTAATAATAACATACTTATTTAACCCAGCATATTTCAAATATTATTTCAGCACTTAATTAATATAAAAATGTTAATACTGAGCATGGTGG
Source organism: Glis glis (assembly GCA_004027185.1). Taxonomy (NCBI): domain Eukaryota; kingdom Metazoa; phylum Chordata; class Mammalia; order Rodentia; family Gliridae; genus Glis; species Glis glis. Next base: position 29,754 of record PVJS01009906.1, read on the forward strand.
TACACACCTCTAGTTCCAGCAACTTGGGAGGCTGAGGCCGCAGGATCCCTTGAGCCCAGGAAGTCAAGACCGGCCTGGGCAATATAACGAGACCCCATCTCAAAAAGAAAAAAAAAAGGAAGAAGAAAAAGATCTACTAATGATTGTTTACATTGTTTTGTTGTAATTTATATCCTCCTCAAAAGAAAAGCCTAGGTCTTTGAGGTCATTGTAGCACATCTCAGTTTACATGGGCCAAATTCACTTGTTCAACGGCCATGTGTGGCTAGGGACTACCATATCATACAGTGCAGAGCTACATCCATGGTTTTTAAATTGTGTTCCGTGGCACCCAGCCTTCCTTGGAAATGTTCCAAGAGTTCCCTAAATGTTTGGTTTCAATTTCACTTTTAGTGGATTTTTTTTGCAATTTAAAAACTAATATTAAAAAAAAAGTTCACACTTAAAGATATACCATCCCAAATTTTAACACACTGAAGACAGGAGGAAAACTTGTGTTCGCATCTGAGAAAAAAATATTACCTAATTCATCCCTGAATGGGATAAACTTGTGCTCACAAAATATCTCTCAATCTGTTTTGAATATAAGTAATTTATGCTAGATTTAAATTAAGCAATAATAACAGCCAATACTTATTATATATTTACCATGTGCGGAGTGCTCTCTAAACATCATGTCATCAAACTCTCAAAGACATCTCTGAGGTGGGTAACAGTATTTTCCTTGTCTGCAGAAGAAGATGCTGAGGCTGGGGAGCTGGGTAACTTGTCTGACATCGCAAGGAGTGACATCAGGATTCACACCCAAACCAGGCCACAAAACTTCTAACCTGAAGCTCTTATGCACCAGACTACACTTAAAAAGCAAAACAGAGCCGGGCGTGGTGGCACACGCTTGTGATCCCAGTACTTGGGAGGCTGAGACAGGAGGATCCGGGTTCGCGGCCAGCCTCAGCTACTTGGTGAGGCCCTCCTCAACTTAGACCCTGTTTCAAAATAAAGAATAAAAAAAATAGGACTGCAGTGTAGCTCGGAGGTAGAATGCCCCGGGGTTCAATCCCCAGTACCGCAAAGAAAAAAAAAGCAAAACACCTCATCATGCCAGAATGAATTCGGAGCCTTGTCAAGCCTCAGGCGGCCTCCTATGAATTCCCCCCTGCACCTCGGGCTCACGGCCTCCATCGCTCCCATGCCAGGCCCTGGCACGCACACATACACCAGCCAGCATTCTGTGTAGACACTTCTAGGTGTAGGTATGAGATGTGGTCCCTTTGTAGTCAGGATAAAGCTTTCTAAATCCTACTTAGCCCCCCAATCACCCTGGAAGAGGTTGGGTTTTATCCTATAAATGATATGAAGCCAACAAGGGGTTTAAGCAAAGGGAATGACAGGATAGATCTGATTTGCATCTGAGAAAGCTCATTCTGAAAGCAGCAGGGAGGGTAGTTTGAAGGGTGTTGGGGCTGGGGAAAGGAAACCAATTTAAAAGCCATTAGAGCCGGTGATGGCAGATATGAGAGGGGACCACAAGTGATAAAATGCCTGGGTCTTTGTGATTGAGCCCACGCTGAGTGGGAGCAACAGAGAGAGAGCTGAGGATGACTTGAGTGAGTGGCGGGACCGTTAGCTGAGATAGAAAATACAGGAGAAAGCCCAAGTGGAGGGAAGCCAGTGGACGTGATGAGTTGAGATTATAACATTGGAGTTGACATTTGAATTGATTGGATGACAGCATCCATTCGTCCCCTCCGCCATCTGTCACAGACATACAGGCTGAGGAATCCACTCCATATGCAGGGTGGGCCCTGACCCACACACAAAGTCACTGTGACCCTTCCCTTGATGCTCGCCCTTGCCAGTGACTGGTGTGGAGCCAAAGTCTAAGTCCATGAGCCCATACCATTCCCCTGTGACTTCACTGGTATTGAGGCCATAAGGTGACCCATTCGGACCACAGGGAAGCACCTGTCTCCAACAGTTGTGGGAGAGGAGCTCTCTCCCGATGAGAACAAGGAACGAGTGTCCTGATTGCCGCTGACAGCAGTCCTCCAACCCAAGAGACTCAGGATAGAGACGAGTCTGGGAGAGGAGTCTAGATAGAAACTTTGACCCTAGATGACTTTCGCAGAACCACTGGACCAAGCCATCCGGACGGCCAGCCTGTCCTCTTACATGAGCTATAAATTCCCTTTTTGGCATTCTGGCAGTGCTGGGGATGGAACCCCGGGCCTTGTGCAGGCTAGGCAAACACTCTGAGCTACATCCCCAGCCCCAACTTCTTTATTGTTTAAGCCACTTTGAATTGGGGTTTTGCTCCATATTTCCAAGCACCCTCACTGACACAGATATTGAATTGAGGTGACGCAGTACATGGAGACCCCTAGAGTTCCAGTATCCCAAAGATGACCCGTGGGAGACAAAAAAGTAGTGCCCATCAGACACATGGCTCTTAAATCTGAAGCTCCAAGCCAGGTGCAATGGTGCACTCCTATAATCCCAGTACTTAGGAGGCTGAGACAGGAGTATCACAGGTTCAAGATCAGTCTCAGCAATTCAACGAGACTCTCAGCAACCTAGCAAGACCGTTTCAAAACAAAAATTTAAGAAGGTCTGGGGAAAAGGGGAAGCTGGAGGTGTAGCTCAGAGGTAGAATGCCCCTGGGTTCAATCCCCAGTACCAAAAAAGTAAATAAATAAAAATACTATGCAAAGAGACATTGATAGGGATGATGGAGGGATATTAATTAAGGTGCAGGCCAAACTGCTTTAACAGGACCCTCAGGTGTAATGACTTAAATAAAACAGAAGTCCCTCTGCCTCCCACACAGCAGTGCAGACGGAGACGTCCAGAGCGGTGGGTGGGTCTTTCCCATGACCTCTCATAGGTGCCGCTATCCGGGGACCTGGCTATCCCATGGGTCTTGTCTTTGTGCACACAAGCCACAGCTGGCTCATCACCTACACTTCCGAGTTCCAACCCATGGAAAGGGGGAAAGAGACAATATTCAACACAGCTTCCACGAAAAGATGCGATCTGGAAGCTACACGCTTCCTTTTGGCAAGAACCGAGTTCACGGCCACATCCAGCAGCCAGAGAACCTGGGAACTGCAGTTCCAAACCAAGGGGTCAGGTTCCTCCCTGAAACCTAGGGGGTCTTGACTAAAAGGAAGAAGAGAGTGGCCATCTGGGGACACTTAGGGAATCCAGCTTCTGGGTTCTAGGAAGTTGTGGGTGTTGGGCGACTATCCCCTCTGCTCCTTGGGTATATCATGGAGGCTATAGTATTCTTTACCCCAGCAAATAGTAGGAGGCCCTGAAGAATTTTGGGCTTTCCAATCACAACACATCAGCTGCCACCCATGTCCACCCAGGAGATGGCCTCGCAGCCCCAATGCTGTGTGATCTATTGGCTACATCCACACTCCCCTCCTGCTAGCCAGTCTGTCGGCTTCGCTCTGGAAATGCACACAAGAACCAAGCAGAGAGCCAGAGAGCCTCGCATTCAGGAGCTGAACATTATGTAGGTCATGTTCCCCTTTTATTTTTAATCTTCCCCTAACCACTGACTTCCTCCTCAAAACGTTGTCTTGGCCTGGCCTCCACATAGATCTCTCTCTCTCTCTCTCTCTCTCTCTCTCTCTCTTTCTCTCTCTCTCTCTCTCTCTCTCTCTCTCTTCTTTTTGCTCCTTCCCTTCATCAGCTGACTTGTTCCCCCCACCCTGCAGTCTGGCCTCTGCCCCATCACTCAGCTGAAACTGTCACCAAAGTCATTAAATTTAACGGTCTCTTCCCAGCCCTCTTCCTCCTCCACCTGGCCAGGTCTCGTTAGACACAGCTGACCACCCCTTCCTGGAAGTCCCACCTCTCTTCACGGCTGTGACGTGCTACTCTGCGTGCCTGCCCGCCACGGCTCCCTCTTTCCCTGTTCTCTAGTCCTGCTCGGGGTCTTTCTTTCTGTGATTCCGCAAGAGACAAAGGTCCATGCAGTGTCTACACAGGAGCCGGCATCCTGCTAGCCTGGCAGAGTGGAAAAGACATAACCTGAGCTCAAGTCCAGATTTGCCACTTGTTCCCTGCGTATCTCTGAGTTCACTTCCTCCCTGGAGAAACAATATACAAATATCTCTCTTTCAGCCTTATTTAATTAGGCAACTACCAAATAACCCCCCCAAACTTCAGTGACAAAACAAACATAATATTACAGCCCAGTGAAGGTAAGCAAAGGCAGGAGGACAATTATCTAAGGTTATACAGAAATTCGGTCCAGAGGCGGAGTCCTCCACTAGATTTTCTGTTTGAGCATCCCACAAGGAAAAAGAGTGAGCAAGTGTGTGTGTAAGATTGCACATGATGTTCTTTAGGGGACAGACAAGAAAGCAGCAGCTATTACTCCTGCCCACATTCCATTGGCCAGAACAGTCACATGACTCAACCTGATAGCAAGGGCTGCTGGGAAATGTAGTTCTGGAAAAAAGAAGTCTGGGGATTTGATGAACATGCCATATCATCTCTACCACAGGGTTGCTGTGAAAATGGAAACCACAGATGTAAGTCCTGTGACTTTTCTGGGAATGAGATAGTTGCTATATAAATAGTGGCAACTAGTTTTAAAATTCTTTTTTTCTTTAACTGTTTGTCAACTTTCCCAAGTGTTTAAGTCTTTGCAGACATAGGCTGAGGAAACAGAGACTTTGCAAACATAGGCTGAGGAAACAGGAGGGAAAGCACTGTGTGGACAGAAATGGAAGTGCTGGCCAGTCTGGGGACACCAGTAGGGGGCAGAAGCAGGCAGGGTGCAGGAGGGGGCTCCCAGGGGACAGAGAGCCCGCTGGAACTGAGTACAACCTCTGATTTCCCAGCCAGCCCTGGCTCCCACCTGAGCCAGAAGGGGCTTAGAAAGATCCGAGTTTCCTTGGAAACCATTTCTCTGGCCCTCTCTGCATGTTATCAGCCAAGTTGGTTGTAATCAAACCCCCACGGGGCAGAGAATGAGCTCTCAAACTGCTGTCCTGGGGTTCCATCCAAATTGCTTGCATTTCCTATTTAAATTGGTAATTTCCCCACAAGTGTTCCCCCTGCCCATCCAGCGATTTGCTGGGAAGGGGAAGCTCTGGACATATGTCCCCCCAGACACAAACCAGGGTCCCTGGGAGTGCCTCCAACCAGGCCCAGCTCCTCTGCCAGTGCTGAAGGCCTCTGGCCAGCACAGGCCTCAGGAACAGCCATAGCAGGCCAGGAGCCCCTGCTCAGGCCCCTTATCTCCCAAAGAGCAAGGCCCCGATGTGAGCAGTGGAGAAGTACTGACACGGGCCACAGTGTGTGACTATAGGACATGCACATCATTGTCCCATGTGGGCGACTTGCTCTTGTGCCTTTTGCAGAGATACACCTCCCAAAGTAAAAGGATGGGGACTGGGCCAGGGCTCCAAACAGTCCTGGAGTACTCAGAGCTGAGCCACAGGAGAGGGGACAGATGCGAGAGCCCCTTGCCTCCACTCCCTGCGTCACAAGCCAGGCCTGTCCCCAGTAGGACCTTAGGAAGGGAGACTGGGCCCCCTCCCTTTCCTTTCACGGTCAGAAGGCCCATCTCAGGCAACGAAAAATGCAGACACACGTAGGTGGCGTATGTACACGTGCATGGACGCGTACCTGCTTCCGTTTGAGGGATTTGTACACGTGTGTGTCTTGAAGACATGCCTGCTGGTCCCCCTCTAGGGACCCCAGGCATGTTCATGGTGGATCAGGGCATGTTCAAAAACATGCACCAGAATCAGACTGAGCACACAGTGCACATGGCATGTGACAGCCTCAAGAGACATACACGCAGGCCAACACGGATCCAACCTGGCGTTACTACGTGGCCACTGATGACACCTGTACCCAGACACACACGTCTGAGACTGAGGAAAAGGCTGGGTCGGGACATGGACCCTGCTTTACAGGAAGCTAAGACGGGCACGGCCTGGACTCCAATTTTCAAGAAGGATGCAAGGAGATGTGGGCAAATTGGGTCTAATCTGAGGTTGCATCTGGACTCCAATGGAGCAGTGGGAGGAAGCGGGAGCATCTCAGTGGGCAGGGTGGGTCTTCATGGGTGAAGCAGGTCCCAGACTGCAGTGGGGAACTGGGACCAGGAAGAGCCCCTTGGGGGGGGGGACTTCCTCCCAGAGGAGAAGCTGTACGTGAGGGCCTTACCCCAGTGTGGAACAGGTAAACCGGGAAGTAGCCATTGGGCCCAGGCGGCTGCACTGGGGGAAGGGGCTGGGCTCATGGGCATGGTGCTCAGGGCCCCAGCTCTCAGATTCTGTATGCATGGAAGTGCAAGTGGTATCAGGCCCACCCCCTGCCACTCTGGCTCCCCACCCAGAGCCAGGCTGGGCCAGGGGAGCTCTGGGGCTTAGCAGGCAAAGCCTGTAGACAGGGGACTCTCAGTGTCTACGGCTGAGGGGGCTGAGATAAGCCAGGAACCCACTTTCTGAGCCATCCAGACCCTGGACTTTGACTCCCTCTGTGGCCCAGAAGATGCCTTGAATACTCGCCTTCCACCCCGAGCCTGCTCTCAGGGCCCGACCCCCATGGCAGCTATGAGCGTCCTAGTCGGGCATGCTGGGAGCACAGGAGCCCTGGTCTGCCCACCCTGCAGGGAAGCTGGGAGCTGGGCCGTGGCCCTGGGAGGGGTGGGGAGCAGGTGCTGGACTCCAGCGCCCACAGCAGCTATCCCCACCACTTTTCCTCCTGCCCTAGTACTGAGAAGAATCCCACAGAGCTTCACTGCCTGCCTGCGCCTTTCTAACAGACAGGTGTGAGAGAAGAAACGAGAACCCCAGCAGGGCGGGTGCAACCAGCTGTCTGCAACTGCGACTTTCTGCAGCTTCTGGAAGAGGCTGCTGGGGGAAGAAAGGGGGCAGGGTGAAATTTCTGAACACCACTGGGGAGTTTCTCTACCACCCAGTCAGTTGTTTTTTTCTTCTCCTCCTCCTCCTCCTTCTTCTCCTTCTTTCTTCTTCTTCTTCTTCTTCTTCTTCTTCTTCTTCTTCTTCTTCTTCTCTCTCTCTCTCTCTCTCTCTCTCTCTCTCTCTCCCCCTCTCTCTCCCCTGCTATATATGCCTGATGTCCTAATATTCAGGTATCCCCCCTACTAAGAATCTTTCCCCCAGCACTCCCTCTGTGTGATGAATTATTTACTCCTTCCTCCTGGCTACCTGCATTATATCTGATGATTTCCTCTTCATGCCGGATGTCTGTCTCCCACACTTGACTGGGAGCTCCTTGAGGGTAACTTGCTTTGTGACAAGTAACTTGAGCTTTGTGACACTTGTCTCTGTAGCCCAGCAACATCACGGGGTCTGACAACGTTCCTGAGAGACAGCGTGTCATTGCAGTTAAGAGACAGGACTCGGGAATAAGCCAGACCTGAGTTTGCACCCAGCTCTGCCTCTTCTAGCTGTGAGACTTGGACAAGCTGTTTCAACTCTCCAAGCCTCAGTTGGCCCAAATGTGAAATGGGAAGAATAATAATATCTTGCAAATTATCATTGGTAATAAGTGACATAATGAATATGGAACGGTTAGCCCAGTAACAGGCAGGTCAATTTCCATCATTATTGTCCCATGAGCATGTAAGCTGTGGGTTAGTCCAGACAGCACCTCTCCTAGAAATCTCACCAGTGAGTGGATAAGGACAGTCAAGGATGATGAGGTCCCTGACAAAGCAGGGTGATATGGGAGCCCCCAAAAAGAAGCCACTAACTTCATGGCCATGTGACCTAGTGGTTAAGTTTATTAGCCCTGGTGTCAGGAAGTCCCAAGTTCAAATCCTGACTCAGATAATAACTAGCTGTGTGGACTCGAGCAAGTTACCTAATTCACTTAGAAACTCAGACATATAATAGGAATTTCATAATGCAAATATACAAATTATACAAAATATGGGGGCAGGCGAGGAAGACGTCCTTAAGGTGATATCGGGTCTTGAGGAGTGAACAGGCGTCTTCCAGGTGAAAGGGGAAGCAAGGCATTTCCAGAAGAAGGAGCCGCAGCGTCAAAGGTTGGTGAATCCAAAGAGCAGGGTGACATTGGGGATCCTGGGTCCCCGTGTGTGAGGGGGAAGAGGACCTACGAAGAGAGATAGGGGCCAGATGGGGAACACCTCGAACGTCATGCTAAGTGGTTCCTGGTACACACTTCCGATGACCTCCGAGTCGCTCTTCTAGAATGTGCCCAGTACATACTTAGGGCCTCAATAAATATTGATAGGATAAATGAATAAATACTGAGACCCTGACCCCCAACCCTTCCTCCCTGCTGGATTTCCAAGTCGGCTCTGAGTTAGCAGCGAGGACTTGGGTTAGTCACAGAACCACTCTGAGCCCTGTTTCTTCATCTGAGAAGTGGAAAGGGGGACTGGGCAGCAGCATCGTGTCCTCTCTGGGCGGTTTTAGGGGGACAAATGAGAGCATGCCCATCAGCACTTGCCACAGAATGGGCTCTCAAATTCCTGGTTGCAATTACGCTCTCTGAAAGCAACTCTGAAAAGAAATGACTTAGACTCCATCACGAACACCTTCACGCCAAACAGTAATCCAGGAGCTTCATTATCTCACTCGGTCCTCTGAACCAGCCCCTAAGAAGGCTTTATTACCCCATCCTACAGAGAACAAGCCCGAAGGGACTGTGAGGGGTCCACATGTGTGTCTAGGTGCACAGCCCATCAGGGCCGGAGCTGGGATTCACACCCCAGTTTTTCTCAGGCCAGACTCTTGCCACTATGTAAAGAATTCTTTTCCTTTCTTTCTTTTCTTTTCTTCCAGTGAAACATGACATCAATAGTGCTATGCACTGAATGTCCCCCAAAATTCATGTGCTAAAATTTAATTGCCAGCAAGATAGTTTCGAGAGGTGGGGCCTTTAGGAAGTAATTAATGGGATTAATGACCTTACAAAAAGAGGTGCGAGGAAACTGTTGACCCTTTGGCCTTTCTGTTCTTCCCCATGTGAGGACACAGTGTTTGTCCCCTCCGCCATCTTGGAACAGAGCGCCAGCCCTCACCAGACACTGACCCTGCCTGCGCCTTGATCTTGGACTTTTCCAGTCTCCAGAACTGTGTGTAATCAATATTTCTGTTGTTTATAAATTTCTTAGTCTACGGTATTTTGCTATAATAGCACAAATGGACTAAGACATATGGGAACCCCAATTTATAAAACAACAGAGCCCAGAGCTTCTGTTCCTATCGAGGCAGGAGTGGGGAGCAGCACCTTCCGCCAGCTTTACCTTTTGCCCCACTCACCCACCCCCCATCCCCACTGATCCCTGAGGCTCCCAGGAGCACAGGCCAAAACCACTGTACTCTTCCCCTCCCCGCACCATGCAAGCCTCGTGGCCAAGAAACTCGCAGAAAACTGAGATCCACCAAAGGGCCTGACATCAGAAGCATGACTCCTGAGCTCCACGGCTCGCAGGATAAAAATGTATTCTGTCTGATCCCTATCCAGTCTCCCGATAAGCCCAGCCTGCCACGTCTTCATATTCCTCTGCTAAGATGCCTGCAGGTCCCTGGGACTCTGGTTCCAGCCTGCTCGCCTTTAAACTCGAGGCATTCTAAGTATCTAGTAGTTGACTTAATAACTTGGGGAGACTTAAAAGGTGGTCCGGGCAGAGGTCGGCCAGCTCACCTGTGCAGGAAATCTGAACGGCCTGGCGGCTCTCCCTCGGGGCTCCTCTTCTGCAGGGAAGGTTGCCTGAATCAAAGAGTAGGGATCAGGCAAATTCATTTGCAGCCACAACAGGATCCTGTTAGCGGGCTGTCCTGGGGATGGGCGGCGGGGGAGCTCACCTGTGTCTCTATCAGAAGCAGCGTCCTTGGACATTTAATAAACAGCTCCGCTTGGCTTAGCACCATTACAGCCTGGAATTAGGCTTCCTTCACAAGGTCCCATGGTCTCAAAACGGTGCCACAGACAGGCTAACTCCCCAGCCCTTGGCTGAAGACAAACCACCGCCATTCAAGTATTAGCCAGTGTCTACTGCCCCAACGGCCCTGCTGTGACCCCCACGAGAGGGCCTCGACTGCCCCCCAGCAACCCCACCCTCTCCCCCATCTTGAGGGAGAAAGTCCCTCCTCTGTGCAAGGCCCACCCCACAGTCCATTTCCCCCTCCTCGCCCCCCTCCAGGACCTGCACCTGACACTTCTCCCCTGCCCCCTGCAGGGAACTGGCACCACATCCCTCTGGCCTTGACCTGGCTTTTCCAGGACGGTCTTAGCTCTGGATCAGACAGATCTGATTCAGCCTCAGCTCCATCACTTAACAGCTGTGCGACCTTGAGCCAGTCATCACATCTCTGTCTCAGTATCCATTTCCGGTAAAGCAGAAATGCCCGTCTCTGTCACAGAGGAAGCATGGCTGTGAAATGAGACAGCGATGCCCGAGAAGGGCCTAGCACGTGCCTGTCCCTCACTACTCAAGGCCATTTCATCACTGTTATGAATATTAGCGCACTATGCCATCAAGCTAATGGTCTGTCTCTCGTCTTCCCTTGACTACCGCCAGACTTCTATATCCTGAGACCCTCGACCACTCTTGGACCATTTCAAACCATGCCCTGTTGTCACACGTCTCACCTTGTCACCAATAATCCTTGATGACCTAACTCAGTGGCTTCTTCCCAGTCTCCAACTCAGGTGTCCCCCCACTGATGCCACCTGCTGTTGTTCTCAAATTCTCTCCTCCTCCTCCTCCTCTTTCACAGGACTTTAGAGCCAGAGCTTCATCCCCAGCACCCGACACGCAGCCCCAGCACAGAGCGGGTCCCAGGCGTGACTTCCATCTGACTCTCAGTTCAGTGGAAGAAGAGATGATGGAACACAGGACTGGCCAATGAAGACAGGAAGTTACAGACAGGGAGCTGAGCCCAGCTATAAAGATAGGTTAACCCAGGATAGGTTTGAGGAACAGGAGAAAAGCAGTTTGGCAGGAACAGGAGACACACAGAAAAGATTGGAGGATGCAGACAGAAGAGCAGAGGAGGCCAGCGCTGGACCAGGAAGGACAAAATAAGAAGTTTGCAAGTGGTGCCAAAGGCAGTAGGGAGCCACAGGGGGTCTTAGACAGGAAGTGGGAGGGTGGTACCTAGTGCAGAGATAGGAGTAAACTGAGTCAGTCTGTATGATGACAAGGAGGGAAAGGATACAAGATGTGTGGCTGGGGTGGAGTGTACAGGACTGTTGTCCAACTGGGCATGAGAGGGAGGACAGCAGGAGCAGGTGACCGGTGATGATGGTGATGTTGGTGACAGACACAGCAGCCCAGAGATAGAAGTGCTCTCAAGTGGAAATGTTTTGTTTTCAAACTCCATTCCTCCACCGGGTTGGTATTTCTTGAGTATCGGTGCTCAGCCCTGCAGGGGGCTCTGCATCTGTCATGGTGTGTCAAGTCCGCAGAGGTCCTGCTCCCGTGGGAGGTACAACTTGGTGACAGGAAGATGCCGAGACACCTATGGGACACCTGGGAGGCAGTTCAGAGAGGAGTCAGGGCTGGAGAGGGTTTGGGAGTCATTCTCGCAACTGCCCTGGGTGAACATTCCAGAAGGTGTCGGGAGCTAGGGAAGTCCTCAGAAGCCCAGACTTCCACCCTGCATCTCCTGCTCTGCCCAGCCGAGGCCCGTTCCTCCTGCCGGCCCTGCTCCAAGCCAGTGTGGCAGAGGCAGCCCCCTTGGAGACGGATACCTGGCACAGTGGACAGGGGCACTGGCCTCTTGATTACCTGCTGGTAGGGAGTCTCATGATTACAATCATCTGATTAGGGACTCATGCCCTCCGCAGAGCTGAGCAGAGACACAAGCCACAGAATCTGGGCCAGGTGGAGCAGCTCTTAGCTATACTGTGATGTAGATGAGGTTGTTCTTCGACAGTGCCCACGGATGTCCCAGGGCTTCACCCCACACTTCCTTCCTTCCCTCACATCCAGAGTCTCCCCATGCCTCTGGAGTTCCCAATGTGCCAACTGGCCCCCATTCCCTCCAGACTCAGACTTTTACTTCTGTCTCTCTCCCCCCTCTTGCCCCCATCCCCCAGGTTCACCCCTAGGCACACTCCTGGTCCTTGTGAGCCCAAGGAAGCCGACAAACCTACAGTTAACTAAATACTAAGCCCTTAGAGTCAGGATACATCATTTGGAGGTAGATTACATGCATGATATTACAGAATTATATTTTTGTCTGCTCTAATTGTGTGGGTACACTTTACAATTTCCTGTGGCTTTTCTGTGGTCAATGTGCAATAGATATTTATATCTCTTTTAGAAATTTCAGAGGCTAATATCACTAGTATAAATGACATAGACATTCAAGACCATCTCTCCTCTTCTCTGACATAGGAGGGTTAGAATTACGATCTCCTGGGTCCTCATTCCTTGGGCAGGAAGTGGTCCCCCGGTAACGGCACTCCAGAACAGAGACACAGCCTTCTCTAGACAGTCTGCTCTCTGGTGAGGTTTCCAGGAATACGCCGTGGGAGGGACCCCCTTCCTTTCAAAACCTACACTTCCAGCAATTTTGTCAGCCTGGACCAAAAGCCTTAAATATACACATTTTCTTTGACTTTATAATTCTACTTTCAGAAACTTATTCTAAGGAAAATATATGTGCAAGGAGGTTTGTGGTGCACCATTTAAAATAGCTACACGTAAAAAAGGAAAGAACCTAGACATAATATATATACAGTGAAGTGCTTTGCAGGTTATTTACCCAATGCATCTCAGCCCAAATCCACCCTTCCCCATTCTGCAGTTGCTGTGGCCAAGACTTTTTCACATGATCCTTCCCAGGCTCTGGGACCAGCTGGTCTCCTGTTAGGCTGCCTCAGTGGGAGGCACCTGAGGAAGGCTGGAAGGCAAGCCCAGGAGAGAAGGGACCTCGTTCCTATTTCTTCCTTCCCTGCCAGCCTCGCTCCAGCCTCCACTCTCCCTCTGACTCCCCCACCCAGCCTCATCCTGCTCCCCCAGAAGCCAGCAGCAGTTGGCCAGCCCCTTTCCAAGGTTTCCCGCTTGGCAGGACCCAGGCTCTGAGCACATAGGTCTGAGTGTACATATGTCTTTTCTTTGTTCCTCTAGCCCTCAGGATGTTACGTGCTTCCTGCAGTTATTATCCCTGGATTACCTCTGTGTGCCCTTCTTGTTCTAGCAAAAACCTATGTAGTCAATTCCTTGCATGAAATACCCTCTGTCTGAAATACCTAGTGTGGCATCTGATTTCCTGTATTCTGGTTAATATAGATGTCATTTTGCACCCATGAGATGGGAGTATACGCATATATAAATATAACAATATCAGGGTTGGTTAGGATGCAAAGCAACAGGATATTTTATACATTGATGATGGGATTGTAAATGTATAACCATTTTAGAGAACAACTTGATGGAGAATAACTAGTGAAGTTAAGATACATACCCTGCAAAATTCTGGTCCTGAATATGAATTCTAAAGAAACTCTTACAAATTGCACAAGAAGAGAGCATCGTTCTTTATTTTTCCTATCTGTAGGAAATGGGTGAAAGACCACTGTGAGATACTTATATCATGGAATACTACACAGTGGTTAAAAATGAATAAATGAAAGTTACATATAGCAACATGGATAAAATCCAGAAGCATAATTTTGAGTGAAGAAAGCAATCTACAAAGGGATTTATATAGTAGCATATCATTTATATATGTAAAGTTGTAAAGCCTACAAAGCAATATTTTATATTGTTAATGAGTCCACTTGGATATCAAAAGAGTATATATCACACATGGAAAATTAACTTAGTTAGAAGTACTAACTCTAGAATAACAGTCACTCCAGAGACAGGAAAGGAAGAGGAAACAGGAAAGGGAACACAGAGGCGTTTGATTTCCTTCCTGAAGCTCGGTGGTGGGAATCTTTACACTGGGAGGCTGGAAGGCAGGGACTTAGAGAGGGAGAGAGGAGTCTGAATTTAGGAGGGTGGAGAATGTGCAGGCCAGTTAGCATAACATGCCTAGGCATCCATTAAAATTATTATGTGTACTGGGGAATGAAATAGACCAAATGATGTTATGTGAATGTACGAATACGTAACAAATCCCGCTGTTATCTATAATTATAATGCACCAGTAGACATTTTAAAGAAAAAATATTGTGTAAAAATATGACTTATTAACATGAAGAGTTGCTAAGAAAATATTAAGTAAAAATTAAGGGTACAATACAGTATGTGTTTCATTACCTCCCTTTTTAATAAGATAAAATATAAGCTGGGCATGGTGGCACACGCCTGTAATCCCAGTACTTGGGAGGTTGAGACAAGAGAATCGCAGGTTGGGGGATAGCCTCAGCAAGTAATAAGACTCTCAGCAACCTAGTGAGACCCTGTTTCAAAATAAAAATAAAAAATAGGGCTGGGGGTGTAGCTCAGAGGTAGAATGCCCCCGGGTTCAATCCCCCCATTACCACAAAAATATGTTATAAAATATGTTTGTATATGGAAAAAATGGCTGGACATCAATAGGACAAGATGGTAATAGTGTTACCTCTGGGTAACAGGGTTATGGGTGACGTTTTTTTACTTCTTTATATTGATCTGTGTTTTCTGTTGTTTCTAAAATAAAATGAACTTATTATATAATAAATTCCTAAGGATATTTTTAAGATTTACTCTCCCAAAACAGCCTCCCTTCTCCACTGTTGCGACTTCAATATCTCACCAAGGGGTCCTTAGGTGTGGCATGGGAAATAATTTTAGGTGGTATGATGCAGATTAATTATCTTTTACTTTCGCAAGTATGTATTTATTTTAATGTATTTTACGAAAATAAATTCTAACATCAAACTTATGATTCAATCGATACTCAGATTTTGAAAAAATAGAATTCTGACGTTCAGGGGGAAAGGATTGTCTTTTCAATAAACAGTGCTGGGCCTGAGGGATATCTATACAGAAGAATCGTGTGATTTATACCCTTTACCTCACCGTGAATAAAAATCAATTCCAAGTATCCTAAACATTAAAGATAAAACCATAACGCTTCTACATAATAAACATAGGAAAATCTTTTTGTGACTTTGGGGTACAAATATTTCTTCAACAGAACAAAAAAAACTTACTAATCAAATAGGAAAAGATTGATAAACCAGACTACTTTAAAGTTCAGACTTTCTATTTATCAAAGAATTTCTATTTCCATTGAGAGAGAAAACAGAAAACCACAGAATAGATGGTTGCAATATTTATAACCAGCAACAGACTCACAACCAAAATATATAAAGAAGCCCTACAAATCAATTGTGAAAAGACAGACAATGGAATTGAAAAATGAGCCAAAGACTTAAATAGGCGCTTCACAAAAGAAGGTGCCCAAACATCTAATAAACGCACCACATGCCTGGGTACTTGCAGAGACTCGACAATGTTCCCCTTCTAATCTGAGATGTGATTAGATGGATACATTCACTCTTAGAGTTTCCAAATTCTCAATTCATAGAGCTGCACGCTGAAGATTTGTGTACTTTCCAGTGTATACATTACACTGCCATAAAAAGATTATTCTAAAAAAGAAATTTGGGCAAGAAAAAGTAAATAACATTTTGGCACTTTTATTGACCTAAAATGCAGTTTACAAAGATAACACTGTATTAGAAAGATAACAATGTAACTTTCAAAAGAAACAACAGAAAGAGAAATGAATGGTAAATAAAACAAAAACTATTATCTTTGGGAGGGAGAGCAAGACAAGGGGAGGGGATAGGAAAAAATGCTAGACATCTCTGCCTGTCTATTTTTTTTAGTGGTCTTCATTCACAATCATGTAAGCAATCAATATAATTTCAAAATCAATTAGTTTTTAAGAAATACTATATTTTTTGGTGCTGGGATTGAACCCAGGGACATTCTATCTCTGAGTGGCACCCCCCAGCCTTTTTTATTTTTTATTTTGAAACAGAGTCTCATTAAGTTGCTCAGGGTCTCGCTAAGTTGATGAGGCTGGCCTTGAACCTGCGATCCCCCTGTCTCAGCCTCCCAAGTACTTGGATTACAGGCAAGAACTACTAATTTAAAATTAAGTTAATAATCAAGCTGATGTATAGATAGAGCAAAAATTGTAGCAGTGTTAACCCAAGCAACTGAAGTCCTGCTGTATGAACAGAGATTTCCATCTGATTGGGTGTGACAGGCCAGGCCACTGTCCATGCCACAACCAGGGCAGACATTGCTAATCTAACACAGAGACATCACTAGTCTTCCCACTGAGTCTAGATTCCACCTCAGAATCCAACTCAACTGTATTGGTCAGGGTTCACTATATCAACAGAATTCACAGAATGAAGGGGGAAAAAAAAGTATTTATTGGATCAGCTCACAATGCAGTCCCGAGTTTCGACTGCACGCGAAGAATCAGAGGAATCAGCAGCTGGTCAGGTGGTCTAAGAGCCGGAGCCCCAGGATTAAAGCAACCACCAATTCAGTCCAGTCCAAGATGTGAAGATAAGGAAGCTCTTCGGAGAAACGATGGTGAAGTTTCAGTTCGAAGAGCTGGAGGCCGATGATCAGACGAGAGCAGAAGATCAAGAAGTTCTCCAAGGAAACGGCGAAGTTGGAGACTGACGATCTCAAACAAGAGCAGATGCGTTTTCCTCAGGAAGAGTCTCAGCTCCCTCTACGCAGCTTTCTCCTTCTTTTATCCAAGTCCTGCACCTATCAGAACCCTGCTACCCACATTTAGGGCAGGACTTCCGGTTCAATCCACTGTTACACAACCAAAGTCACATGATCTGGGGTGAGTCAAGTTGACAAACCAGACCAACTATCACATCAACCCAGCACGCCTGGCAACACTGGCCCAGAAGTTAACACATGCTTGCCATCCCCATCTTACTAGATGGACTGGAACAAGCCAGTGGAAGCCATCACACGTCCACCTGGGTCTCCTAACCTTTCATTTTACCAATGGGAAAACTAAGGCCAAGAGAAGAAGTGGCTTGCCTGAGGATGCTCCAGGAGTTTATTTTCCCCTCTGCTACACCACTACCCAGGCTACAGCATCCCAGCCTGAAGAGTGGACGCCTTGCTCTTCCAACTGTGCGGGGGGGGGGGGACAGAGGCAGACAGCTGTGGCCTCTCTGGGGGAATGTCGCCACTGGCCCTCCTGAGCAGGAGCCTGCCTGCAGAGCTCTTCCAGGGCTATAACAGCCAGGCCAGCTCTTCCCCAAGCACCATCCCAGAGGCGCCTTGAAGAACCACAGTGCTCAGGAGCTCCCCTCAGCTCTCTACTTCCTCAGCCCTAGCTCCCTAACCGCGCCTTCTAAACAGTGATCAGATCCTGGACGGCCTCTCTCTTCATCAGCTCACTGCCCCTTTGGACTCCAGCTCAATCCCTCCTCCGGATTCCTGCCCATGCCCCTCGTCGTTCCACCCACCTTATGCTTTCACTGTGTCCCAGAGAGTGAGCCTGGGCCCTTAATGTCTGCCTTCCTGCTCTGGGATGAAGCCTGCCCATGGGTGTGGTCAAGAGGCTCCTGGGGCTGGAACCAGAGCAAACAGCGGAAACGTTCTCTCCTGCATGTGTAAAGTTCTTTCAAGGATGCTTCGAGAATCTGATTAAAACGCTTCCCTAAGAATCCCTGCTCCGAGGTGCTGGGATGGTCACCAGGTCTTCCACACTCATTATGTGCCAGGATTATGCGAAGGAGGACTGGCATTTTCTCACTTAAGCCCTCAACGCCACCGTGAAGTAGGAAGGAGCACCCACACTTTGCAGATAAGGAAAAGAAGGCACAGAGAGAAGGGAGCCGCTGAATTAGAATTCGAATCCAGAGCCAGGCGTGGTGGCGCACACTTGTAATCCCAGTACTTGGGAGGCTGAGACAGGAGGATCGCAGGTTCGCGGCCAGCCTCAGCTACTTCGTGAGGCCCTCCGCAACTTAGTGAGACCCTACTTCAAAATAAAGAATAAAAAATAGGGCTGGGGGTATAGCCTAGAGGTAGAATGCCCCTGGGTTCAATCCCCGGTACCACCAAAAAAAAAAAAAAGAATTCGAATCCAGGTCTTTCTGACTCCACAGCCCTTGCTCGTAAATGACTCATTTTTTTATTTTCATAAAAAAATGCAGCTTCCCAGCCCCACGTGAAGTCTAATGAGTCAGGTTCTCTGGAGGTGAGGCCCAGGGATCGGCACCATTAAGAGTTGCCCCAGTCAATTCTCAGGTACCCTTTGGTTACCTGAAGTTTTGGGTTCACTAGCAACTGTGGTCAGAATTTCCTGACATGTTCATTTAAAAATGCAGATTCCGGCCAGGTACCTTGGCGCATGCCTGTGATCCCAGTATTTGGGAGGCTGAAACAGGAGGATCGCAGGTTCACCGCCAGCCTCAGCAACTTAGCGAGGCCCTTGGCAATTTAGTGAGACCCTATTTTAAAACAAAATAGGGCTGGGGGTGTAGCTCAGAGGTAGAATGCCTTGGGTTCAGTCCCCAGCACACACACACACACACACACACACACACACACACACACAAATGCAGCTTCCCAGCCCCAGGTGAAGTCTAATGAGTCAGGCCCTCTGGAGGTGAGGCCCAGGGATCGGCACCATTAAGAGTTGCCCCAGTCAATTCTCGGGTACCCTTCGGTTGACAATGACTGCATGTTATTGGATTGTCTTCCCCAGTGACCAGTGGCTAAGCATTCCAGTTTTTCCATCGTGCAACAAATTCCCCAAAACATAGTGGAGTAAAACAACCACAATTTCGTTTTGCTTTCAAATGTGTGGTTCGGGGATTAGGAAGGGCACGGCTTCCAGCAAATTCTACTGGCCGAAGCAACCACAAGCCAGCCCAGATTCAAAAGGAGGGGAGTCAGAGTCCACTGGATGGGGCACAGCAGGGTCCCTCTGCACAGACGCCTGGGAGATGGCAGCGATTGTCGCGGCCATCTTTGAAAAGGGCAATCTGTCACTGCAAACCGCTGCTTGCATGCAAAATCCAGCCAAATCAACCTGGCTGCTTCAATCTGCAGCCCAGAGAGAACAACGCTGAACATTCATCAAAGTCACTTTTCAACAGGCTTCCTCATGCTTCGTGGTTCGCCCTTTCTGCTGTAGAGGGAGAGGCAGCGGCTGCACCGGGTACCTCCATGGCCACACTCAGGAAGCGCCACACTCAGAAAGGTGGCAACGCTTTCCCAACAGCTAGCGATCTCATGAACTGATAAAAAAAAAATCATATGTGTTCACCCAGCTTCCTTCTGCATTCAAGTGGCCTCATCTCAGGGCACAGGGTAGACCTGCTGGAAGACTCAGAATCAAAAGGAAATGGGCCGGGCGTGGTGGCACACGCTTGTAATCCCAGTACTTTGGGAGGCGGAGACCGGAGGATCCGGGTTCGCGGCCAGCTTCAGCTCTCTCTGTCTCTGTCTCTCTCCCTGTCTCTCTCTCTCTCTCTCTCTACTTAGTGAGGCCCTCCACAACTTCGTGAGACCCGG
>PVJS01009907.1:0-47500 GCA_004027185.1 Glis glis
TCACTAAGGAGAGAGAGAGAGAGAGAGAGAGAGAGAGAGAGAGAGAGAGAGACAGGGACAGGGAGAGAGAGAGCAAGAGAGCTGAGGCTGGCCACGAACCCGGATCCTCCGGTCTCTGCCTCCCAAAGTACTGGGATTACAAGCGTGTGCCACCACGCCCGGCGGGAGGAATTATTTTTAACCTCCATTTAAAAATGAGTATGGTGCAGAAAAGTTAAATCATTTGGACAAAACCCCAAAACAGTAACTTTACCTCCCTATGTTGAAGCCCGAAACTATGAAAGATTACAGAAACTTTAAACACAATGATTATCAGTGGCTTCCTGGTAGGAAAAATAAGGAAATTAATGGTTGGCAATTTGTTAGAAACTGTAACAAGTTAATAACAACACCTAAATGAGACTGCATTTAGAAAGACATAAATGTGCTGTACATATTATCTTGCTTCCAAGAAATACCTATTTTTGGAATTTAATAAGGTTTCCAGATTAATTTAGCTCTATATTGAACTCTTCAAATTCTAAAGGAAATTAAGCTATTTTTCCCAATGACATTTTTAAAAGTAAAAAAGGAAATAGCAAAAAATTTTTTAAAGATATTTAATCTAATTTAGGTTTTTTTTAAAAAACAGCATTTTTTTTAAAAAACAGCTCTGCATGATGGAAAAAATACATATGGAGTGCTATATACTGATAGCAGGTATTATTATATTTTCTAAAGCAGCTATTTGATTTTATGCTTTAGTAATTAACTGGCAATCTCACATATAGATCCACTGTTTTTCCAACTGAGAACTACAAAATGTTTTCCCTTAAATGAACTTTCAGGGATACAGATATATTTATATAAATACATATATTTAAACTTACATATTTAGAAATATTGCTTTTCTCTAATCTTCCTTAGTGAAACAATTGCAAACTCTTCACAGGTATTTCAACCCATCATTCCTAGACCCACTACTGGAGTCATCTAATGCCATTTATTAGAGCATCAGCTTTACTTTCATCTATCTGTGATACAGACATTTTTAAAATTTATGTGTAATGCTATCACTAGAAATTTTATCTCAAGCAATATTAAATTTTTATTCATATTCTTTGAAAAATTCTTCCTTCAGTCATATATATGACACCTATAAAAAAACTAACAACATTTGCTTTCAAAGTTGATTTTAAAATATTTTTTAAAAACTCAATACTTGTAACGGGTCATAATTCAAGGAACAACTCATTTACTAAATTTCTTTGCCTTCTTTATTAACAGCTTGCTAGATAAGGAATTGTGACATTCTACCTGTTCTCTTCTTTTCAATCTGAGTTGGCTTGTAACAGTTTTGACCAATTGCATACTGGCAAGATTTTATGACTTTCATGGCTAAGTAATAACAGGAGAGTCAGCCCCCCCCCTCATTTGCTGGAATACTTGTGTAGCCCTGAGCCACCAGACATGTCTGACTACCTTGAGGCTGCCATGCTGCGAGGAAGCCAAATCGCATAAAGACATGTATAGGCACTTTAGTCTTTGTCACCCAAGATTGCTGCTTTATACAACTAAGTTTTGTGGTTTTTTTTTTTTTTTTTTTTTTTTGCGGTACTGGGGATTGAACCCAGGGGCATTCTACCTCTGCGCTACACCCCCGGCCCTATTTTTTATATTTTATTTTGAAACCGGTCTCACGAAGTTGCGGAGGGCCTCACTAAGTAGAGAGAGAGAGAGGGGGGGGGGGAGCTGAGGTTGGCCATGAACCCAGATCCTCCCAAAGTACTAGGACCACAAGTGTGCGCCATCACGCCTGGCTTGTGGTTATTTTTAACACAGCAGTAGTAGCTGATACAAAATTTGGTACCAGGAAGTAGAGTGCTACTATAACAAAACCTAAAATCAATCAGTAGCTTTGAGGCCTGGTGGCAGGTAGATCTGGAAGGGCCTGGAGAAAACTGCTGACAAAGTCTCAGAGGATGAAGTGGCAAACTATTAGCAACACTATTGCCTATGTGCTGCAATGGTGGAGTTAGCTAAGCAGATCTCTAAGCAGAAATGTTGAAAGTACCATGGTTTATTGTATCCACATGTAAGAATCCATGATAGAGATGAGCTAACTGAAAACTGGCTAGTTTTCAAGCAAAATTTATAGGGAACATAACCCCAGCATATAGGGGTTCAGAATAAAACTACTCCTAGCCGGGTGTGGTGGTGCACGCTTGTAATCCCAGTACTTGGGAGGCTGAGACCGGAGGATCCCGGTTCGCAGCCAGCCTCAGCTACTTAGTGAGGCCCTCCACAACTTAGTGAGACCCTGTTTCAAAATAAATAATAAAAAAGTAGGGCTGGGGGTGGAGCTCGGAGGTAGAATGCCCCTAGGTTCAATTCCTAGTACGGCAAAAAAAAAAAAAAAGAATAAAACTACTCCTCATCCCTCATCTCTCCCAGAAGAAAATTCTCAAAGTATTCAAAAGAGCTCTACCTGAAGAACCATACCTGGACCGGACAGGTCCTGAATCTTGAGATTGGGAGCATATTTGGAAAAGGGACTATATTTTTGCATATGGAACATGAATAAATGTGTGGCCAGAAATAGGAATGATGAGATTTTTAAGGTATGCCTATAAATTATTTGACATTCCTCCCGTTAACAGGTAGGGTCTATGTCCTTCCACTTTAAATCTAGGAGGGTTTATGACCATTTCAACCAAGGGTGTGTTAAAGAAATGATGTTTTGTGACTTAGAAGGCTAGGTCATAAAAGCCAATGAGATTGTTGGGTGTGGTGGCACACGCTTGTAATCCCAGTACTTGGGAGGCTGAAACAGGAGGATTGGGGTTCGTGGCCAGCCTCAGCTACTTAGTGAGGCCCTCCGCAACTTAGACCCTGTTTCAAAACAAATAAAAATAGGGCTGGTAGTGTAGCTCAGAGGTAGAATGCCCCAGGGTTCAATCCACAGTACTGCAAAAAAAAAAAAAAAAAAAAAAAAGACAACGAGATTTCTGTCATGTTTCCTGGACCGTCCGCTTGGAACCTTGAGCCACTATGAAAGAAGTTCAATTACCCTGAGGCTGCAATACTTGAGGAAGTCAGATCACATGGAGAGACCATGCTTGTGCCCCTTGGTAAGCAGTCGTGGTTTTCTGGTTGACCCAAGCCCAGGCACCTGACACGTGAGTAAACAAGTTCTCAGGTAATTCCACTCCCCAGCCAATGGTCACCTCTATTTTTAAGTCTCACTATCTCTTAAGTGATGGGGTAATTTGTGATTTAGCAATAGCAACTGATTATTTAATCACTTTTTTAAGAAAAAAACATGTTTGACCAACAAAATGGCTAATGAGACAAGTGCAGCCCACAAGCTAAAACTGTTAATGCTTTTTATGTTGTGATTTACCAGTCTTCCTTGATGGCTGAGCCTTCATCAATTTTATTGTCTAGTTCTGTTTTGCTTCCATCATAAATTTCAGATCAATGACATATCTTTTTGGTGTATTTAGGCAATTTACTAATATATTTCTTTGTCTCTTTTAGTACTTTTCACACCTTGAATTCTATTTTGTATACTAACAGGATTGATACTTCTATTTTCTCCTTTTTGAAGGAGATATACCTGGCATATCTTTCTCAAGCCTTTACTTTCATTTATACCATTTAAAATATCTTTTTAGATAGGACTCCTTTCCCCCAAATCAATTGGTATTTATTGAACACCTTTGGCTAGCACAACAGAAACCCTATGAAAAGAGGTAGTTTTATTTTACTCTGTGGTGTGTGTGGTGTATGTGTGGTGTGTGTGTGTGTGTGTGTGTGTGTGTGTGTGTGTATGTGTGTGTGTGTTACTGGGGACTGAAGCCAGAGGCATTCTATACTCCCAGCCCTATTTTTTTAATTTGGAAATGGGGTCTTGCTAAGTTGCCGAGCTGGCTTTGAACCCATCCTCCTGTCTTAGTCTCCATGTACTAGGATTATAGGCATGTGCCACCACACCCGGCCTCCAAATTTTTTATTGCAGTAAAATACACAGAACATAGATCTTACCATCTTAACTATTTTAAGTATACAGTTCAGTGGTATTAAATACATTCATCATGTTATGCAAACATCACTACCATCCATCTCTGTAACTCTTCATGTTGGAACACTGCAACTCTCTACTATTAAATGACTACTTCCCATTGCCCCTTCCCCCACTCCCTGACAATCACTATTCTTTCTGACTCCCTGATTTTGATATATAAGTGGAATCAGTATTTTTTTTTGAGACTAGTTTATTTCACGTAGCATAATGTCCTCAGGGTTCATCCATGTGGTAACATATATAAGGAGTTTCCTTCCTTTTTAAGGCTTAATAATATTCCTGGTTTAATTTTTTAACAGTGATTAGTTTCTTCTGGTAAGTTAAAGTGATTTACTTATATTGTTTGACCTCCTTTTTAAAAATTCTTCTAATTTCTTCTTTTTTCTAATTTTTTCCTCTTTTGGGAAATTAAGTTAAAATTTTTTCCCCTAAAATATTCTCCAAGATTTTGGAGTACTATGAATACTATAATTCTTGTTCCATTCTTTTACAAGTCCTTAAACTTTCTGGCTTCTGACTCCTGTACACTCTTAAAAGTTAAGGATCCCAAAGAATGTTAATATGAGTTACATCTATCAATATTTACCATGTTAGAAATTAAAGGTATTTATTCATTCCTCTCGCAATAACAAACCAATTATATGTTAATGCAACATTTTTATTAAAAAGTGGCAGAATTCAATAATTTTACAAAATTTGTAATGTCTGGCTAACAGAAGACTGCTGGATTTTCACAGCTGCCTCTGCCTTCCGTTCTGCCATCACTGCCATAACCCCTGGAAGACTCCACTGTACATGTGGCAGGAGGAGAATGTAAAACGCAAGTCAAGCTTAGTTTTATTAGTGAAAATAATTTTATCCTTGTGGATTTTCTGTAAAATCATGGAGCTTGCTTTTATAACATTTTCAAACATTTTTTTATCATGAAAATGGGGCCTTTCCATTGATTCAGACTTTTCTGAAATGTTTGGTAACACCTAGTGGTTTGTTGAGGGTACTGAGATTTCCTGCGGCTTGCTAGTAAAGAAGGGATCCAATGTACTGCCAAAAAGGGCATGCTAGGGGCTGGTCTTAGCACAGGCATCCCCTTTCTTAGGGAGTGCTGACAGGGTCTGTATCTTCCCCTTACACAAGGCATTTCATTTCATTCCCTCTCATCTTAGTAAAAAAAAATTAATCAGATTCCTTGCTCATCAATACTTCCTCAGTTCCATTTCTTTTTCTTATGTTTGTTTTTCTTCTCAAAATAATTTTAGTGATTATTTCCTACATAGTCCATGTGGTAAATTTTGAAGCCATGTGTATCTAAAATGTCTCTATTTTGACTTTTTCAGATTCTTCCTAAACTGACCTAATTTAACATATACGAAGTATGAAACATACATTTAAATCAAGTCTTATCAACTTCTTCAATGCTCTCTAAATGTGAGACTCTGGCCATATCTAATTCAAAACTTCTGTTTACTGCTTCATTTATTAAGGTCCTCTATGCCTATTAAAGGACTTATAGCTCAAGGTCAAAGATGAACAAGCCTATAATCCCAGCTGCCCCAGAGGCTGGGCAGGAAGATTCCAAGTTCAAAGTCAATCTGGGCAATTTAACAAGACCCTATCTCAAAACTAAATTTAAAAAAAAAAAGGACTGTGGATGTAGTTCAGTGGTAGAGTGCTTGCCTAGCATGCACAAGGCCCTGTGTTCAATCACTGCCAAAAAAAAAAAAAAAATCCAATTCTACCTTTTTGCCATTTATATAACAAAGGCAGGTTATGGGTGGAGATAAGAAATTCCTCAGCCACTTAACCAAGATAAAAGAGAAACTCTAAGACTATTTCAAGGTCTACTTTAAAGTCATTTATCTAATAATGCCTGTATTTATTTTATTATTTTTCTTGTATTCTAAATGGAAACAAATAGCATCTAGATGATGGTCCTTGGGTTAGCAGAATTGGTATCATCACTGGGTGCTGGTTAGAAAAGTAACTGTTTGGGCTCTACCCTCGTTTTACTGACTCAGAATCTGTATTTTTAACAAGATCCCGGGGTGACTGGTATACATATTAAAGTTTGGGATGATCTGGTAAAGTTGACTGCCCAATTAGCATACATTCCTATTTTCCTCCTTAATAGATCCATTTCCCCCCAACTTCTACCCCTAACTCCAGGGTGAGTCTGACTGGCCCAGGATACATTCCTTTTGCCAAGGACTGGTTCAGGAATGTTGAGTGTAGACTAATTCTAAGTGATGAGACGAAGTGGAGGTCTGCTGGAGATATTTCTTAAAAAGTTTCTTCCAGCCTGGCATGGCGGCACATACCTGTAATCCCAGTATTTGGGAGGCTGAGACAGGAAGATTGCAGGTTCGATGCCAGCCTTGGCAACTCAGTGAGACCCTGTTTCAAAACAAAAAAATAAAAAGGGCTAGGGGTATAGTTCAGAGGTAGAATGCCTCTGGGTTCAATCCTCAGTACCCCCCATCTAGACATGAAGTTTCTTCTAAGTTGGGAGTGTGCCACACTTGCTGTAGATTTATCTCCTAGTAGCCTAGGAATGAACAGAGCATCACAGCTGGAGGAAGAGCAGGTAGGCATTTGAGTTTGTAAGGCACCAAAAGAAAAGTTTGAAGATTCTAGTCCTAGTTGATTAGCTTTGCAATACCTCTATCTTACCTGATAATAAAAATGATATTCCAGATATTTTATAGCACAATGGAATATGTGGTAAAGTTACTAAAATATCAGTCATCTCAAATAAAAGGTATCTACTCGAAAAATCAGTGTAAATTCATGACATTCAATATTCAAGCTTAATACATATTTAATGTACAAATTTTAAAAAGAAAATTACCTTTCAAAAGATGATTCAGGTCCATTGTGTCATGTAAGACTTTTTGTTTACATCTGTGGTCTAAATCAGAATTTAACACTGGTGACTTTGGGGTGAGATTAGGCCCATGTTTTTCTTTCTCCTTTTTAGCTGCTTTCAAATATTTTGAATCATTTTTTAAAACCTCAACATCATCATATACTTCTTGACTAACATTTTCTTGCCTTTTAACTTTTACTTTTTGGTCATCTGATGTGCCCAGTTCAAAAGACTGAACAGGGCTGATGTCTGGAGTTGACAAAGGAGTTACATCTGTCACAGTATCTTCAGATTCCTCAGTGTAGTCACCAATTTTTGGTTTAGTACTTGAAGGTTGTGTTCCTGTTGATTTTATTCCTGACCTATATTTCTGTTTTGGTGATAAGGGGGTTACACCAGATATATGTTTCCTTGATGATGGACATGAACGAGATTTACAGATATCAGATACTGCATCTGAACAGTCGGCACCTGAACTTGAAGATGAGGAAGACAAAGAAGAGGAAGAGGAACTCATTTTGGAATACTTTTTACTTAAGCCTTTCTTAAAGTTATTAGATGGTTTAGCTGACTTGGACTTCACATGACATTTCCGTCCATCATCACTACTTTCTTCTCCTTCTGTATAATAATCGTTCTCTCTTTCTTTTACGATTTTGGGAATTCTATTTGGAATGGCCAAGTGTAGTTCATGTCCTTTTTTTGAGTCTGAAGAAGTGGTCAATGATAAAGAACTGGTTTGTATAATATCATCCTCTAGAGGGTCTTCATCTGGAGGAATTTTCGCTTTTCTTTCGTTTCCCTTCTCAGTAAGATAATATTCCTTTGTTTGTAATCCAAATTTCAAGTTGACATTTTCTCTGTCCGTATCCATTCTCTCTTTAGGGTCATTGTTTTGCTTGTCAAAAACTACGTCACTTTCACATTTCTTTGCTTCTTCAAAGTCACTGTCAAAGAAAGAATGGTCTACTTCACCCTTTGATATATCTCCAAACCGATCCATGATGGCAAAAATATATCTGAAAAGAAGTACAACCATCAGACTAAAGAGTAATTTCCAAATATTTTTCATTTTATAAAGTAATTACATAATTTCCCCAAACTGAGAAACTTGGTTAATATATAAAGGGAAACATAAAAAATAACTCAGTGAAGTGATAGAGCTCTAGAGGTAATGTCAAATTGTACCAATTATTTGATAAATAAGTCTAATAGTTAAGTTCACAAGAAAATAATAGATCATCAAAGCAGGCATTATCACAAACATAGGTACCTAGATGATCCCAAAGGAAAATCTGCCTTCTGTAAAGTAAATCATTATAGCTTAGAAAGATGGCATTAAAATCTCATAGAATCAGCTAAGCCAGTCCCAAAACACATTATTCTAATGGAAGTAGAGCAATAAAGATTGACATACTTCCAGCTTTCAGTATTTGCTTCTGCTCCTTCACTGCAGTAATTGAGGAAGAAGCAGAAAGAGATGACTCCTATTAAAAATAAAAGCTCCCCCTATCTCTTCTTATTGAAGAACAAGAACTCTAAGGCATATATACAAGGCTGTACAAGTAGCTTGGAGTCAAACTCCTGAATATTTAATCACAAACTGTGACATAATCACATATAAAAGATGATAGGGGAAGCCGGGCGTGGTGGCACACGCTTGTAATCCCAGTACTTTGGGAGGCGGAGACCGGAGGATCCGGGTTCGCGGCCAGCCTCAGCTTGCTCGCTTGCTCTCTCTCTCTCTCTCTCCCCCTCTCTCTCTTCCTGTCTCTCTGTCTACTTAGTGAGGCCCTCCGCAACTTCGTGAGACCCGGTTTCAAAATAAAGTATAAAAAAACAGGGCCGGGGGTGTAGTGCAGAGGTAGAACGCCCCCTGGGTTCAATCCCCGGTACCAAAAAAGGGAAAAGTATGTATGTTTCATTGTATCAAAGAAAGTATGGTATAAGAGACATTTCAAAGCCAGGCGTGGTGGCGCACGCTTGTAATCCCAGTACTTGGGAGGCTGAGACTGGAGGATTCGGGTTCGCGGCCAGCCTCAGCTACTTAGTGAGGCCCTCCGCAACTTCGTGAGACTCGGTTTCAAAATAAAGTATAAAAAATAGGGTCAGGGGTGTAACTCAGAGGTAGAATGCCCCTGGGTTCAATCCCCGGTACCGCAAAAAAAAAAAAAAAGAGAGACATTTCAGAGCAGATAGTCAATGACTGTTTAATACAGAAAAAACAAAGTATGTTTATGACACATGTCTCATTGTTTAGACACATGAAGTTTAATACTAGACGAAAAGAAAATGTTCAAAGTAGTTGCCTCTAGTATGGGGCAAGAACCATTGCTTTTGTTAAAGACCTTAACCTACTATTGATCTGTAATTTATATATGTACCACAATAATTTTAAATATATTAGTACCCTATACAACTGGAATTAAATTGGAACATCACTAGAAAAGTATACCCTTTAAAAAGTATTTCTCTATGTCATTACAGTGGTCTAAGAAGCAGTGTCACATTGTCCATTACCCATAGTTCAGTAGATCGCTCATACAATTCTACATTATAGAAGCCCAGAATTCCATGGAAGGCAGTTGATTTCATTGTTGGAGGTAAAGAAAAACAAGCATCTTTATTGGAGCATTTTATTATTAGCAGAAAACACAACATTCAAATATGCCTGGGGTAGTGGTAATGAAACAAAGGATCCAGTTTAACAGGGCTGCCGCTATACAAGCTAGACAAATTAGTACTAAAAAACAAAAAGACAATATACATGAAAATGAAAAAATAATTCTGAGCCAGACGTGGTGGCACATGCCAGTAATCCCAGTACTTGGGAGGCTGAGAGAGGAGGATCACAGGTTCAAAGCCAGCCTTAGCAACTTAGTGAGGCTCTCAACAACTTAGCAATACCCTATTTCCAAATAAAAAATAAAATAGGGCTGGGGGTATAATCTGGAGGTAGAAGACCCCTGGGTTCCACCCCCAGTACCACAAAAAAAGAAAAAAAAAAAACTCTGTGAAAAGCTGTGAGGTCATAACGATACTCAAAAGGGACAAGTAATATTCACTAATGTTAAAGGAAAGGCACATAAACGTTCCCAATAACATGTACCCAACTCCAATTTTGTGCTAATTATATTCAAATTACGATTAATTCCATTACAGCAAATCAGGCAGTAAGATTATGTGACATGTACCCTAAACCAGCTACCACTCTGCAGCCTTCAATTGCTGAACTGATCCTACAACCTGAGTAGATATAAAAAACAAATATAGACGATTTAGACATAAATTGAATTTCTATTATTTACAATAATGTGATAGGTTAATATAATAGGTTAAGCATGTGTGGTAATACATTTTATCACCATTAATAATACTGTCTGCCTTGAAGGCTTTGAAGACTTTAAAAGATTCTCATGTATTAGGCTTATAACATTTTATTTATTATTACTATTACTACAGTGCTGAGGATCAAACCCAGGGCCTTGAGGATGCTAGGCAAGCACTCTACCACTGAGGTACATTTCAAGTCCTAAAACTTATAAAAATTTAACTGCAGTCTGCTTTTAAATGCTTAAGGGAACCTGATTGATTACATCAGTACATTTAGGATTGGTAGGTTTATAAACAAGGTCCAAGTGCTTAGGAAGTTTTCATTTGCTAGATTTGTAAGTGTATTTTGTTATGTGTTTGAGGTACCTAAGAAAAACAAATATAGTAAAAAATTGTGATGGTAGGCAATTTTGCAAATGGCATACAATGTTCAGGGAAATTTAATATATTTTATAAGCTAAGAAAAGATTAATCAAAGTACAAATTAATTTTTAAATTTTAACATGAAATTAGATTTAAAAAGAAATATATGTAAGTCCATCGTGTGTGTGTGTGTGTGTGTGTGTGTGTGTGTGTGTGTGTGTGTTACTGGGGATTGAACTCAGGGGCATTCTCTCAGCTACACCCCCAGCCCTTTTTATTTTTTGTTTTTTCAAACAGGGTTGTGCTAGGTTACTCACAGTCTTACTAAGTTGTGAAGGCTGGTCTCGAACCTGCTATTCACCTGTCTCAGCCTCCTAAGTACTGGGATTACAGGCGTGTGCCACCATACCCTGCTGTGTAAATGTATCTTAACATTTAAAAACATCATAAATATATTTTAATACATATATAAATGTTAAATACAAAATGTATTACTTTCCACTGAATAATGTTCTCTTTACATTTTTTAGAGGAGGGTCTGGAGGTATATCTAAATGGTAGAGCCCTTGCCTGGCATGTGCCAAGCCCTGGGTCAGATCCCTACCAATACAAACAAATAAACCATACTGACAAGAGGGAACCTGCCTCCCCAAATCCTTCCCAAAAAAGAGAGAGATACCTATTAAGGCTTTTGACATTCTATTTATCCACATAGAAATAAAAGTCTATTCTTCTGAATAACTTATAAAAACTGAAACTTGTCTCTTTTAAAAGGCATCTGGCAAGCCAGGCATGATGGCATATGCCTGTAATCCCAGTGCTTGGGAGGTTAAAACAGGAGGACTGCAGGTTGGACCAGCCTCAGAAACATAGTGAGACTCTCATCAACCTAGCAAGACCCTGTTTTTAAGCAAACAAAAAAACATAAAAAGGGCTGGGGATGTAGCTCAGAGGTAGAATGCCCTTGAGTTCAATCTCCAGTACCACAAAAATAAATAAAAATTACAATAAGAATAAAAGGCATCTGGAAATTTTTATTTATTTTTTATTTTATTATTATTTTTTTTTGCAGTACCGGGGATTGAACACAGGGGCGTTCTATCTCCGCGCTACACCGCCAGCCCTATTTTTTTATACTTTATTTTGAAACCGGGTTTCACGAAGTTGCAGAGGGCCTCACTAAGTAGAGAGAGAGAGAGAGAGAGAGAGAGAGAGAGAGAGAGAGACAAGGAGAGAGAGAGAGAGAGAGAGAGAGAGAGAGCGAGCCGAGGCTGGCCGCGAACCCGGTTCCTCCGATCTCCACCTCCCAAAGTACTGGGACTACAAGTGTGCGCCACCACGCCCGGCCCGGCATCTGGCAATTTTTAGAGCCATAAAAAAGCCATAAACCCTTAGAATTAGTAACTTTGTTTCTGGAAATTTATCCTAAGGATTAATATTAGAAACAGAAAGTGGTATTAATTACAGCATTACTTGCAATACTGAAAAACATACATAGAAAATTATGATTCAAATAATTATTTAGAACAGAGGTCAGCAAACTACTGTCCAAGACCAAATCTAGCTTGCTGTTTTTGTAAATGAAGTTTAATTGGAACACAGCCCCATTTGTGGTTTAGGTATTATGTCTGACAACTTTCACATTACAACTGTAGAGCTGAGTTGTTGAGACAGAGACCCTACAACCGACAAAGACCCAAATATTTACCATCTGACTCTTTACTGATAAGTCTGTAGACCTTTTATCAGTATGTAGACCTTTTATCAGGTATCAGCATGAAAAAATACAGAATATAAGTTGTTATCTATACTGAATACTGCAATTTATACATTAAATAAAAACTATGGGGAAAAACAAATTAAGAGTTGACTTGTTAGAAGAAAAGTCACCAACAATCCCACTGCCTATATTTTTATATCTCTACTAATGTCACTGTAATAGTGTTTGTGCAGTAAATGATGAGTGGGAATCTGCTTGGTGTTTGAAATAGAATGAACTATACCCAGGCTTAAAACTCAGTTCTGCCACCCAGGCTTAAAACTCAGTTCTGCCACTTCCTGGCTGTGTGATCCTGGGCAAATGTAATTATGTAAAATTTAAAACATATACAAAACAATGCTACATTCTTCATGGGCACATAAACAAAGTTACAGAGCTTGGATTGGGATTGGAAGGGCGTATGTTAAAAGCCTGAGTATAAGTTTATGAGGGGAGAGGAAGAATGGAGGTGGGAAAAATGACTTGGGTAGAGGTCTGTGACCATAGGTCATTACAAACCTAAAGAATATGACTTATAATTACCATTCCAATTCTTCCAACTTGAGTTCAAAAAGAAAAATAAGTGAACTGATGAAGGTGAAATATGGGTACAGTGCCCATAAAGATGCCAGATAAGCCTCCTTAAAGGAGACCATGTAAAAGTTCTTTATGGTGTATGCACATAGTAAATGCTGGGGCTAACATTCTCCTTAACCCCTACCTTAACAGTTCCCCAACAGTCTTGAAAAAGATTTTTACCGTCCCCCTCTCCCTATGGCTAATTTTTGTTTCAATTTTACTGGAGTAAAGAATAACCAGAGCCAGGCATAGTGGTGCACCCCTGTAACCCAGTACTTGGGAGGCTGAGACAGGTCGATTGCAGGTTCAAAGCCTCAGCAATTAGCGAGGCCCTCTGTAACTTGGTGAGACCCTGTTTCAAAATAATAAATAGGACAGGGAGTATAGCTCAGAGGTAGAATGTCCCTGGGTTCAATCCCCAATACCACACACATACACAAAACAAAAACAACAACAAAACTAGAGAACTACTGACAAAGCTCCCCAATACACCACCCTTATATTAAGAATGGAGAGACTAAGTCATAGCAAATACAAGTGACCTAATTTATTCATTTGAGACTGAAACATTTTAGATTCCAAATTTTTGGATTAGGGATGCTCCTGTAATAGCTTAGATAAAGGATGGAGGAAGGTGAAGAGGGACGGCAAACTAGGGACCCTTGGGTTAAAAAGGTGGCACTCACCCTATGCCAAACTATGACTTGTAAACCAAAAAAATTAGTATGTTCTTAAATCATACTAGGATAACGGTATACAGCCTAAGACAAATTGCATTACACTTGGTCAATCGACTTGATGACTAAAGCATTTAATTCTGGGTCTATGGTAGAGTCTAGATACGTTCTGATTAATGATTAACAAACAAGGGAGCTCCTAGCAAATAGAAGTAATGACTAAGAGATAGGGAATGTTTAGAAACTTTCATTTTAGGACTGTACTATGAAAAAAGATGTTAGGCTTGTTATTTGTAGTTCCAGATGTAGAACTTGCATCAGCAGATGGAATGCAAAAGAAAGCTGTTCTGAGTTTAATATAAGAACTACACAAAAACAGAATGGGCTACTTCCTAAGATTATTAGCCCTAAGTTACCAGATATGCTAGAGCAGTTTGGTTAAACTGCTGCTGGAATGCTTCAAAGGGAATTCACACATTAGGAGGATAGTAACTTTCCCCACCCAGAACTAGGTCTAAATCCCAAAATCTGTCCACTAGCCAAATGACTATCGATACTTATCTTAAATCTTTGTTTTTCATAGCTAACAGTTTCCTTTCTTGTGAAGGGGATCAGAATATGCCACTTTTAGCTGAAGACAATTAAGAATCAACAAATGTAGAAAGACTTCCCAGAAGTTCCCTTATCTGAATAAAAGCAAAAATTTTTTAACCATAAGATGGCACTGATAACTCTGCACAAATAAACCTTGCTAAAACTGCCCTTATCTTCCATTAATCCTCCCTTACATTTACCTTCCCACGTTTACAGCCCCCAGAGCCTAAAAACCCTTTTCTTTGTCATGTTTTGTAAAATAAATAAATAAATAAATAAAAGGTATAAACTGTCAGGCCTATCTGCTTCTTTGGGTGTTCACTTCTTTTCCAGGACCGCCCCATGATATGAAAAAAATTAACATCAAATAAAATTTGGTAACCTTTTCTCATGTTAATGTGTCTTGTCAATTTTATTTCCAGGGCCCCAACTGCAGAACCTAACAGGATAGAGGAAGAGGTTTTTTACCCTCCTCTCTACAGTTGATTCCTTACTAGATTGGTCAGAGCTGGGGTACCTGTAATCCCAGCTACTTAGGAGGCTGAGGGAGTTGGATAACTTGAGCCCTGGAGTTCCAGACCAGCCCTGAAACACAGCAAGACGCCGCCTTCAAAAAAATAAACAGGTAATAATGATCATATGTTCCTTATCAGGTTGGGAGCTCTTGATGTCTTGCTCATCTTTATATCCCCAGTGTCTAAAGGAGTACCTGATAAATATTAGTCATTTAAAGAATGTTCATCCTATGAAGGAGCTTGGATAAAGATTGAGCCCTCCTGGTTCTGCTCTCTGTTAGCCATGCAGGCAGAAAAATCACCTTGTTTCAACCTAGATTCTTTGACATTTTTCCCACCCTTTCCTACACTTCCTTCAGATACATATATCAGAACCTATCCCTCTAACCACAAGTTACAAGCTATCTGCTCTAAGTGGTCACAGTTCATGAGAGGCGCGTCAATGCCCACTGTCTGGGAAATTTTTCAGGTTTAAGTTTAGATCTATAATATCTAACACTTAAGGCTATAGTAAGGATTTAAACACTTGTGATTTAACTTAATTTACAGGAAAATGTATCCAACAATCCCATCCATTAAGTACTTTTTTGGCTAACATTGACTTCAAAGTGAGATCCAATTACACGAGAGTACAAAAGAAAAACGGTGGCTTCATAAGGTAATCTTTACAACACATCGATCGGGAAAGGGTAAAATTATATGATAGTTAATCAGACAACTCTCTGATGCTTAGTCAAGATTAGTTTTGCCAAAGTTGCCTGGGAGTTGCGTGGACACTTACCATTTGTATAGCTCATGAGAAGCCAGCAATTGAAATACTAGTGCTTTCGCGATACATCAGGAAAAAACACACACACATAAAAAGAATGTGGCGTTTTAAGAACTGTCATTTTGTTCATGTGACATTACATTTCTGTAGATATATAAGAGGGCCCCAAGAACATACCCATTTGGGTACACAAAAACCTCGGCCCAAAGTAAACATTTGTTTTCCAGGACCTTGAAGCTCAGTCCACGACCCCCCGCGACCCCAGGAGGTAGCAGAAGATCGAGGGTAGCCTGTCAAGGCCCAGGGCTCGGGTTCGAGGACGCGGCGGTGGGCAGCGGTGTGAGGCCTAGGCCCTGGTCGAGACCACGTCTCAATTCGGAGCCCACCCCGGCCCCACGCCCCCTGGCTCGCGTCCCGAGGGCAGGCGGCCGCTCCCCGCGGCGGGCAGGGGTGCGGACCGCCCCACCGGCTCCGACGCCTTTGTTGTGGTTACCCCCGCCGCTCCGGGCTGGCCAGGGAGGGGTGGAGGAGCGGAGGGCTGGGGGCCCGGCGGGCCCGCCTCAGACCTCCCGCGCAGGCCTCCCGGTACCCACCCCGAGTGCTGGCCGCCGCTGGCTCCGGGAGGGGAAACGGACCCCGAACGGAGGGAGGCCGGCGCGCAGCGGCCCGCGCGACGCTCACCTGGGAGGCGCGGCGGCACAGCCCCACGCGCGTCGCCGCCGGGGCCTTCGCGCCCCGCTCGCACGCACGTACGTACGCGCCGGCGCGCTCCCGCATCCCCACGCGGCTCCCGCGGGCGCGCGCCCAACCCGACGCCGGCCGGAGCTTCCGGAGGCGGGGGGGGCGGGAAGGAAAGGAGGTCCCGCGAGACTTGCGCGCGCGACGGGGGGGCGCCGGAGGGGCGGCGGCGCGGAGGCCCCGGAAGTTCCTGAAGACCTGGGGGTCCCGGGCACCGTCGAGGTGGCACTGCCTCTTGCCGCCTGTTAGCCCCGCAGCGGGTAGGTCTAGTCATCGTGGATAGGTTAATAGGGAAGCTGTTTTGCTTATCTTGTATTTTTTTCTCGTGGTTCTGGGGGTTGAACCCAGAGGCATTCTACCGCCGAGCTATACCCCAGTCCCTCCCCCTTTTAATTTTTTTTTTTGAAACAGGGTCTCGCTAGGTTGCTGAGAGTCGCTAAATTGCTGAGGCTGGACTTGACCCTGCGATCCTCCTGTCTCAGCCTCCCAAGTACTGGGATTACAGGCGGGGGCCCCATGCCCGGCTATTTGTTATCTTGTAATCCATCCTTCCTCCCTCCCTCCCTCCCTCCTTTCCTTCCTTCCTTCGTCTTTCTTTGTCTTTCTTTCTTTCTTTCTTTCTTTTTTTCTTTCTTTCTTTCTTTCTTTCTTTCTCTTTCTTTCTTTCTTTCTTTCTCTTTTCTTTCTTTCTTTCTTTCTTTCTTTCTTTCTTTCCTTTCTTCTTTTCTTTTCTCTTTTCTCTTTTCTTTTCTTTTCTTTTTTTTCTTTTCTTTTCTTTTCTTTTCTCTCCGGTACTGGGGATGGAACCCAGGGGCATTCTACCTCCGGGCTACACCCCCAGCCCTGTTTTTTTGCTCCACCACGCCCGGCTTTTTGTAATTCTTTATCAAAAGAACAATAATAAAAACGGAGGGCGACTGTGTCTTTGGAGTATTTTATATCAGCAAAGTTGAGTTCAAACTAGTTAGGTCTGTGCACCAGTGGCTGGTAACCCGTTAGAAAGTCCACTTCCTGCTAGCAAAGGAAGTGTAGTAAAACAACCTAAGAGAAAAAAAAGATCTCTGCAGAATATATTGGATGCCTTAATTTGTCTTTCAACTCTCAGGTGGTATGTATGGTAGAATGATGGCACCCCAAAACGTTCACTTCCTAATTCCCCAAACATGAGTATGTTACCTTATACCGCAAATGGGGATTTAGTTAATGTGATTAAGGATCAAAAATGGGAAGATAAACCTGGATTATCACAAGGGTCCTTATGAGAGGGAAGGCAAGAAGTTCAGTCAGTAGTAGAAGCAGTGACACATAAGAAGCCACATGACCAAGGAATGCAGGCATCCTCTTAAAGCTGAAAAAAGGGAAATGCATACTCAAAGTAGGAAGCTGACCCACTGATAGCCTTTATTTTATTTTATTTTATTTATTTTTATTTTTTTTTTTGCGGTACCGAGGATTGAACCCAGGGGCATTTTACCTCCGAGCTACACCCCAGGCTTATTTTTTATTCTTTTTATTTTGAAACTGGGTCTCGCTAAGTTGCGGAGGGCCTCACTAAGTAGCTGAGGCTGACCAGGAGCCCAGATCCTCCAGTCTCCGCCTCCCAAGTACTGGGATTACAAGTGTGCGCCACCATGCCCGGCTTGATTTTAGATTTCTGAATCATAATCCAAAAGAGTTGTGTTGTTTTAAACCTCAATGTTTGTAGTAATTTTTTATAGCAATAATAGGACACCAATACTGTAGGTACTCAAAAAGTATTTATATGAAAGTGTAAAGAAAAACTACAGATTTAGCCATATGGTAGGAAATTCCAGTGAGCAACTCTATCTGTGGTCTTTATAAACAGTGCATTTTGAACTTCTTGGTCCTAACTACCCACAAGTATAGAGAATCATTTATCTGTCCTTTTGTTGGCTAAAAGAAAGGCGATTACTTAATATTGATAAAACGATGTCGGCACCACTTCCCAGGGATAGGTTTCCACCTTGTGGTCAAAAGTTTATTATACAAAGGATTTCAATAGATGTTTCTCTAGAGAAGATATATAGTTGGCATGAAAAGATTTGCAGTGTCACCAATCATTAAAGAAATGCACTCAAAATCACAATGAGTTACAACTTTACCCTAAGATGGCTAATATTATATATATATATATGTATAATTGTATGTATATATAATTTCTTATAATTTTATATACACACACACATATATGTATAAAACTCCCTGCAGAAGTTAAAGTAAATAACAAGGATGGGCAAGGATGTGGAGAGATTTTAACCCTTGTGCACTGCTTTGGGAATGTAAAATAGAGTAGCCACCATGGTAAATAGTGTGCTATTTTCATTAAAAAAAAATGACCTGGCGATTTCATTTCAGGATATGTATCCAGAAGAATTAAAAACAGTCTTAAACATATATTTGTACACCCACATTCATAACAGCATTATTCACAATAGCCAAAAGGTAGAAATATCCCATGTCCATCAGTAGACAAAGTATTGTATATGGATTTTATACAACAGAATTTTATTCAGCCATAAAAAGGAATGAAATTCTTATATATATTATAATATGGATGAACCTTAAAGACATTTTGTGTTAATTGAAATAAGCTAGACACAAAACTAGTATGATTCTTTTTTGGTGTGATTGTCTAGAATAGCAGAGTGATGCTTTTTTGTGTGATTATAATAGCAGAGTGATGATCCCCAGGAGCTGAGGGGAGGAGGGAATGGGGAGCTGTTTGATGGATGCAGAATTTCAGTATGGGTTGGTAAAGTTCTGGAGATGGATAGTGGTGGTAATGTACAATAACATGAACGTCCTTAATGTTATTGAATTGTGCATGTAAAAATGGTTAAAATGCTTAATTTTATGTTGTATATATTTTACCACAATAAAAATACAATTTTAAAAGATTTATGTCGTAAAATAATTTTGACTCTTATTTTGGGGGCCATGAATTTGTAAATTTTGTCTTGTCCTTGTTTTAGTCATTCAGGCTGCTATAACACAATCCCATAGACTGGGTGGCTTCTGAACAACAGACATTTATTTTTCATAGTTCTGGTGTCTGGGAAGTTCAAGATGAAGGTGCCAGCAGGTAAGGTATCTGGTAAGGGTCTGTTTCCTGGTTCAGAGGTGGCTCCTCTATGTGTCTTCACATGTTACCAGGGGCAAGGCAGCTCCCTTGGGCCTGTTTTATAAAGTCACTAACCCCACTAATCCCATTCATACAGACTGTGCCCTCATGACCTGATCACTGCCCAGCAGCCCACCTTGTCATATCAGCATCTTGGTGAATAGATTTCAGCATGAATTTGGGGGAGACAAACATTCAGATGATAGCAACCAATAATAGTACACTGCCTACTTTATATTTTTCTTGGCTCATGACAAATATAGTGCAGTGGCATTTAGATTATTTCAAAAAGTTTATTAGCCCAATGCATTTCAGAGACATTAGATATCAAGTAGTCACAATTTTTTTAATAATTTTTGCTGATCACTAATAATTGGATATCAAAATCTAGGTCACTTTGTAGTTTTTCTTTTGCTTTATGTTTCATAACTTGAAAATATTAGAATAAAATAAGCTAAATTATATGGTCAGAATCTTTACTAAATTCATAATTGGCAAACAAATAGTTGTCTACTGTCTACTTTGACCCCCATCCTCACTCAAGTTCTTTTCTCTCTTTTCTAAGTCGATGGGAACAGGTTATGAAGATTATCAATTTCAGAGACAAGAAATGTGAACTTTAACATAAATAATTAGATGGTACCAATTTGAGTGAGCAGCCAGCTTTCCCACTGGAAACTGACTAATGTATTCTGTCAAATGGTGGTAGGTTGCTAAAGTAATGGAACAAATGAATTATGCCTTCTTATATTTAAACCCACGTGTAGGCTGCTCCGTTGTTTACTCCTGATGGGCCATGTGATTTGCTTTGGCCAAGAGGACAAAACAACACAAGCAACAGCCTAAAAGAACTTGCACATTGTATCCCTAAGCATGTCATGTGAAGAAGCCCACATTACCCTGGTGGAGAATAAGAACACAGGTAGCAGAGATAAACCGTCTTAATGGAGGGTCCATACACCAGGCTGCCCCTAGGCCATGTACTAGCAGCCTGCAGCTTTATTAGTGACCCCAGCCAAGAAGAGCAGAACTGCTCAGCTGACCTCAGCCCATGTTGTTGACCCACAAAATCGTAAGATGGCTATTATTTGGGGGTGTATTATGCAACAGTAGATAATTGACACACAATATTTACTTTAGTTTGGGTCTGAAGTATCCACCAAAGACTCACTTGTTAAAGGCTTGGTCACCAGCCTCTGGGGCTATTAGGAGTTACTGGAACCTTTGGTGCCTAGTGGTAAGAAGATAGGTCATTGGGGGTGTGACCTCGAAGGGGATTTGGGGATGCCTGTGTCTTCCTCTCTTGCTTCCAGGCCACCATGAGATGAGAATCTTTGCTCCACCACGTGCTTCCCACCATAAAGTTCTGCCTTGCCACAGGCCTTAAAACTGATCCAAGTGACCATATTTAACAAATGTGGTTGTGACCATAGCAAAAAATACTAACACAGTATCTCCCTGAATTTTAGATCAATGCTTAGATAAGTTGAAATTATCCTTGTGTGTATCTAGCCTTGTTAATTCTTTATCTTGATATTAGCTGATTTAGTTCTTTTGTGATTGTTTCTCTTTAAAGATTAAAACAAATACATTTCTGCCTAAAAGTTTCCCAGTGTGAATAGTTTTACTAATATCAAAATTCAATGTAATTTTACGTATATGTACATATATATAGAAAATATATATATGCATATATATATATGTTTTAGAACATTTTGTCCAGAGATTTTTTATAGGCAATAGTACAGTATGCTTCCTTCAAGCTTTAGCAGTCTACTAATTTATTTATTTATTTATTTATTTATTTATTTAGTACTGGGAATTGAACCCAGAGGCATTCTACCTCCAAGCTACACCCCTAGCCCTATTTTTTTATTCTTTATTTTGAAACAGGGTCTTACTAAGTTGTGGAGGGCCTAAGTAGCTAAGGCTGGCCGTGAACCTAAGATCCTCCTGTCTCAGCCTCCCAAGTACTAGGAGTACAAGCATGCACCACCATGCCCTGCCTACTATTTTCTTTTATGGTATTTTCTGATGTCTTTTCCTTTTTGAAGTTTGGTAGTAATTTTCTTCTCTATGTCTGTCTCTCTCTCATATATTTTCTACAAAGCACATGTTGTTTCAGAGTTTATAAGAAAAAAGGTTAACTGACTTGTTCTGGTCTTACAGTGAGTTGATAGAAGAAACTAGAATGCTATCTGGATCTTTTGACTCACAGCAGTCTTTATTCACCTAAGCTACCAAGATCAGACATTGTGGGTTTCTCTCCAATCTTGTGACTACTTGAAGGTGGGGTAAGGAACTTATGGAAAAACATACTAATGGTGAAGGGGAAGAATCATCACACACTTAGACAAAAATCAGATATTGTCTACCTGCTTACACTGTCTAGCATTTAAAAATGGTAATTTTTTCACTTATTTTATCCTTAGGAATTGAAACAGATGCCATTCCCATCTTGGATAAGAGAATGGCAAAGGTAGCCTTATGGAGCATTCATTTGTAGCCTATCAGGATGCACTGGTAAAAAGTAGTATAAATAAGACATCCCTACATATCCCTTATGACTGTTAGGACCCAACACTGACTACTGGGAAGGAACACCTAGATGCTAATTTACCTATTTGGTACTGGGGATTAAACCCAGGGGCATTCTACATCCAGGCTAAACCTCCAGCCCTTTTTATTTTGAAATAGGGTCTTGCTAAGTTGCTAAGGCTGTGTTCCAACCTGCAATCCTCCTGTCTCAGCTTCCTGAGTATTGGGATTATAGGTGAGCACCAACTCTAGATGCTAATTTAAAAACTCATATAGGAGCCGGGCGTGGTGGTGCACGCTTGTCGGGAGGCAGAGACCGGAGGATCCTGGTTCGCGGCCAATCTCAGCACGCATGCGCGCGCGTGATCTATATCTCTCTCTCTCTCTCCTCTCTCCTCTCTCTCTCTCTCTCTCTCTCTCTCTACCTAGTGAGGCCCTCTGCAACTTCGTGAGACCCGGTTTCAAAAATAAAGCATTAAAAAAAAAATAGGGCCGGGGGTGTAGCGCGGAGGTAGTACACCCCTGCGTCCAATCCCCGGTACCGCAAAAAAACAAAAAAAAAACTCATTTAGGGCCTCATCTCCCTCAGGACCTTCTGACCCCCGGCCTTCTCTTATGCTCTCTTATCTTGCCTCACCTCTCCATGTTCATCAAACCTTGCACAAGATAGAAGCCCAACTACTATTTGTTAAGCGTATGAAGTGTCAATGCAGATGTAGCAGCAATATAGCTTCTGCTTTTTTTTTTTTTTTTTTGCGGTATCAAGGGTTGAACCCAGGGGCATTTTACCTCCGAGCTACACCCCCGGCCCTATTTTTTATCCTTTATTTTGAAACAGGGTCTCATGAAGTTGCGGAGGGCCTCACTAAGTAGTTGAGGCTGGCTGCAAACCCTGATCCTCCGGTCTCTGCCTCCCAAGTACTGGGATTACAAGTGCGCCACCATGCCCAGCACTAGCTTCTGCTTTGAGGCAGATTTCTGATCATAGGTTTACATTTCTTTTGCTCTGCATTACTCTTGTGAACAATGTATTGATGTATTGGAAAGATCATGGTTTTGAGTCATAGTCCTGAGCTCTCCATAAATGTCAGGCCAGTTTTCTCTTTACTGATTCAAATTATAATCACTTGATCCTTGTTGGGGCTAGCTAAGGTATGACTATTCTCTCAAAGCAACAAAACTAAACACTTTAAGGCATGCAATACATGTCTTAGGTTCATGGATTTAAATCCTGTTTTATCTCCTGTTTTCCTGTTATGGGATGACTAAATTACAGTTTTTAGGAAGTACTCTGGCAGAGTGGTTCAATGTACTAACTCTGAAGCTAGTCCACAGAGTTGATAGCCAAATCCTAGCTCTGATATTTATTAGCTTTGTGATGTTCAGCAAGTTAATTTACGTCTTGTGCCTTAGTTTCCCCGTGAGAAGATGGAGATAATAGCATCTATCAGGGTAGAAATGAAGTATGTGTAGTGCTTCAAACAGTATCTGGTACACAGCAGGTGTTCAGTTAGTTACTATTGTGAGCTATGGGTTTAAACTGGAAAATGTACAGTGCCTTAGGCAAACAGTCCCTGATTATGGCAAAAATATTAAAAAGATTCTTGGTAATAAGCTACCATGGTTTATATGAAATAATTTGGATTTGTAGGGTAAATTTTGAGGACCCTCAATGGAATGAATATTAACTATTTTAGATGCAAAGGAGCTTCTTCAAAATCAGTTATACTTTTTTTTCTTTTTAAGGAGAGACTAGGCAGATAGTAACTTCTTCAATGTCATCACCCTGGCATGGCAAAGGTAATAATGTTATTTGGCATATGACACTATCTCCTTATTTTTTACTTACAAGGTATAAGAAAGAATGAAGTTCCTCATGAATACCAGTATTCAAAACAAAAAGCTTGATAAAAATGAAAAATGCAAATACATTTGTTTATAAATGCATACATAATATTCGCTTGTATACCATTTTGTTAGAACTAAATGTTAGGGAATATTTTTAGACCTCTTCGTTTCCCATTGGAAATCCATATGCCATTTCAGGGAAATTTATCATGAAGTCATGAAAAGAACACATAAGTGAAGTGTTTATGTCTGGACACCAGTGTCTTTTCTTTTGAATAATAGTTTGGATAATACTTTGTTTTAAAAGAATAAATAATCATAAACATTTTAGCTTACTTTGTATTAATTTTGAATTTTTCCCTTTTTTCTTCTTTTTTTAATATATTAATTTATTGGTGCATTGTAGTTATGCATTTTGATAAGTGCCAGGGTATCAGAAGCATGCATGCACACATTGCTCATTTAGCCCTCCCTCAAATCTCACCCTATTCCCTCCC
This sequence comes from Glis glis, assembly GCA_004027185.1. Lineage (NCBI taxonomy): Eukaryota > Metazoa > Chordata > Mammalia > Rodentia > Gliridae > Glis > Glis glis. Next base: position 24,282 of record PVJS01009907.1, read on the forward strand.
CTTTCCCTCCTTTTTGTGCTCAGCATAGTGATTAACTCTGATAAATTTGTGTATATACATCATGTGCATTAGTGTATTTCCCTCTTGCCCCCTCCCATCTCCCTCAGTTAGGTATCTTCTTAGCTCCTCTAAAGTTTTCTCCTTCTTTGTCTGGAGTCACTTCTAAGTCCCATTCTCCCTAGCTTCCACATATTAGGGAGAACATCTGACTTTTCATTCTTTGTGACTGACTAATCTCACTTAGCATAATGTTCTCCAGTTCCCTCCATTTCCCTGTAAATGATGTAATTTTGCTCTTCTTTATGACTGCATAAAATTCCATTGTGTATATATTCCATAGTTTTGTAATCCATTCATCAGTTGATGGGCATCTTGGCTGGTTCCAAAGTTTGGCAATTGTGAATTGTGCAGCTATAAACATAGATACACATGCATTAGTCTGGTAGTTTGGTTTTAGTTCTTTTGGGTAGATGCCTAGAAGTGGTATTGCTGGGTCATATGGTAGGTTCATTCCCATTCTTCTGAGGATCCTCCACAGTGTTTTCCAAAGTGGTTGCACTAATTTGCAATCCCACCAACAGTATAGTAGAATTCCTACTTCTCCATATCCTCACCAGCATTTGTTGTTGTTTTTTTTTTTTTAATGATTGCCATTCTAATTGGGGTTAGGTGCAATCTCAGGGTAGTTTTGATTTGCATCTCTCTGATTGCTAATGATGTTGAACATTTTTTCATACATTTATTGGCCATTTGTATTTCTTCTGTGATATGTCTATTTAGTTCACTTGCCCGTTTTTTGATTGGGTTATTTGGTTTTTTAGTGGTGATTTTTTAAAGTTCTTTGTATATTCTAGATATTAGTCCTCTGTCAGAGGAGTAGCTGGTAAAAATCTTCTCCCATTCTGTCAGCTCTCTGTTGAGGCTCTTGATTGTTTCCTTTGCTGCACAAAAGCTCTTTAGTTTAATGCAATCCCACGTATTGATCCTCATTTTAGTTTCCTGTGCTTTTGGGGTCTTGTCGAGGAAGTCTTTACCTGTGCCTATGTGTTGACGTGTTGGACCTATGCCCTCTTCAAGTAGCTGCAAGGTCTCTGGTCTGATTTCTAGGTCTTTGATCCATGTTGAATTGACTCTTGTACTAGGTGAGAAAGTGGAGTTTATTTCTATTTTTCTGCATATGGTTAGCCAGTTTTGCCAGCACCATTTGTTGAAGAGGCTGTATTTTTTTCAAGTGGATGTTTTTAGTCCCTTTGTCAAAAATCAATTGACTGTAGGTGTGTGGATTTGTTTCTGAGTCTTCTATTCTGCTCCACTGGTCTATGTGTCTGCTTTTGTGCCAATACCATGCTGTTTTTATTACTATGGCTTTGTAGTATAGTTTGAAGTCAGGCATTGTGATGCCTCCTGCATGGTTCTTGGTGCTGAGAACTAATTTGGCTATTCTGGGTTTTTTGTTGTTCCAAATGAATTTCAGGACAGATTTTTCTATGTCAGTGAAGAATGACTTTGGTAATTTAATGGGTATTGCATTGAATCTGTAGATCACTTTTGGAAGAATGGTCATTTTGATGATATTTATTCTGCCTACCCAAGAGCATGGGAGATCTTTCCATCTTCTAAGATCTTCAATTTCTTTTTTCAATGTCTTAAAATTTTCCTCATAGAGGTCTTTTACCTCCTTGGTTAGGTTTATTCCCAAGTATTTTATTGTTTTGGGGGATATCATGAGTGGAAATGTCTTCTGGATTTCTTTTTCAGTGGATTTATGGTTGGCATACAGAAAAGCTTCTGATTTTTTTTTTTTTTTTTTTGCGGTACCAGGGATTGAACGCAGGGGCGTTCTACCTCCGCGCTACACCCCCGGCCCTAATTTTTATACTTTATTTTGAAACCAGGTCTCACGAAGTTGCGGAGGGCCTCACTAAGGAGAGTGAGAGAGAGAGGGAGAGAGAGAGAGAGAGAGAGAGAGAGAGAGCGAGAGCTGAGGCTGGCCACGAACCCTGATCCTTCGGTCTCTGCCTCCCAAAGTACCGGGATTACAAGTGTGCGCCACCACGCCCGGCAAAGCTTCTGATTTTTAAACGTTGATTTTGTATCCAGACACTTTGCTGAATTTGTTGATCAGTACTATGAGCCTTTTAGTTGAGTTTGTTGGATCTTCTAAGTATGTCATCTGCGAATAGAGATAGTTTCAGTTCCTCTTTTCCTATTTGTATTTTTTTTATTTCCTTCTCTTGCCTTATTGCTCTGGCTAGAGTCTCAAGTACTATATTGAAAAGGAGTGGTGACAGCAGACATTCTTGTTTTGTTCCTATTTTTAAGGGGAACTCTCAAAGTTTTTCCCCATTCAGTATGATGTTTGCTGTGGGCCTATTGTATATTCCCTTTATGATGTTGAGATATGTTCCTTCTATTCCGATTCTCTGCAGTGTTATCATGAATGGGTGTTGGATTTTGTCAAATGCTTTTTCAGCATCTATTGAAATGATCATGTGATTTTTGTCTTTAGTTCTGTTTATGTGGTGGATTACACGGATTGTTTTTCGTATGTTGAACCAGCCTTGCATCGGGTATGTTGAACCCAACTTGGTCATGATGTACGATTTTCGTGATGTGGTTTTGAATGTGTGTTGGTAGTATTTTGTTTAGAAGTTTTGCGTCTAAGTTCATAAACGATATAGTTCTGTAGTTTTCTTTTCTTAAGTTGTCTTTATTTGGTTTTGGTATCAATGTGATGTTGGCTTCATAGAATGTATTTGGGAGAGTCCTGTTTCTATTTCATAGATAGATTGAGGAGTATTGGGATTAGTTCTTCTATAAAGGTTTTATAAAATTCACCTGGGAAACCATCTGGACCTGGGCTTTTCTTTGATGGTAGGCTTCTTATTGCTGCTTCAATCTCTTTGATTGCTAGAATTTTTCCCTTTTTGAAATGACACAGTAATAATGTTTGTTCACAGGTGGAGTGATTCGTTATAGAAAAACAGTCACGTTATCTGAAAAAACATCTTAATGCTTATTTTTTAATGTGCTCCCTGTAAAGCAGAATATAAATCCATTTATTGAAAAACAATAGACTTTAAAAAAATACTTTTATTGATGCATTGTAATTATACAACATAGATTTAAAGTGATACGTTCATGAGTACTCATAGCACTTGGTGTATTTCCCTCTGCATCATACCCTGCTTTCTGCTACAAAAGAAGTTTTAAAATATTGAAATTCTTCATTAAAGTGGCATAGAGAGAGTTTCTAGGCCCTTGCATTTTTTTTTCCTGCGGTACCTGGGACTGAACCCAGGGGCTTTCTACTTCTGAGCTACACCCCCAGCCCTATTTTTTATTCTTTATTTTGAAACAGGGTCTCACTGAGTTGCAGAGGGCATCGCTAAGTAGCTGAGGCTGGCTGCGAACCTGCATCCTCTGGTCTCAGCCTCCTAAGTACTGGGATTACAAGTGTGCGCCACCACGCCTGGCTAGGCCCTTGCATTTTAATGTTTCCCATATTCTTATCTTTATTTCTCATGCTTCCCTCATCTGTAATACCTCTTCCTTTCTTCCTCTTTGCATTCTTGATTTGCCCTACACCCCTCCCTTTTAATTAATCATTCTTCAGAATTCCTTTCTTGCTTTCTTGGGTCTTAGTACTGTAATTGCCAGTATTTGTGTAACATACTGGCATCTATCTTTTCAGCAAGCAACGTGTGTATATTACCGGCTGGAACCATGATAGGCAAATATGTATTCTAAAAATTATTTGGACCTCTTGTTTCCGTGGGTAACAGCATTTGCACTGTAGTTGGCAAGAAAAAGTACAGAATTGGAGCCAGGCTAATTATGGCATCTGTGTACACCCTCTGGCACCAGAAGGACTTCCTTGGCCTTTCCGTAATTAGGAATCACAGGCTTCATTTATTCTTCATTTGTCAGATTCCTTACCTAAGAAGGCAGAGTAGGAAAGAGGAGGTTGTTACTGTGTTTAAGCGGCGGGTTAAAACCAGGCAGAAATTTGGGGAGCTGTAAGCAAAGCAGGGAGGTTACTAGTAGGTCAAGAGCGGAGGGCAAGAATTAAGGCATCTCTTGAGTTAGAAATTACAAATGCTTCCGACACCTGCCGCAAAATTTTCCATCCGCAGACGGGGACCTGGGGGAGTGGAGAGGAGGGGAGCGCGGGAAAGAGCAGGTCCGCGGCGATTGGTCGCGCCCGTCGCCGGCCCCGCCTCCGCGCGGTGGGCGGGCCGGCCCCGCCCCGCTGTCACTCGGCCGCGCCTCCGCCCCGCCCCCTCGCACTCGCGGCCCCCGCCCCGCCCGGCGTCGCGGCTCCGGGCACAGCAGCGTGCCGCTACCTGGCGCCGGGCGGGCTGGCGGCGCCGAGGGGCCGCGGCGAGGGGCTCGGCTGCGGGTGTGGGAGCCGTTCCTCTGAGGGCCGCCGGCGAGGGCATGAGCGCGGGCTGCCTCTGCCTGCGGCGCGGCGGGAGCGGCGAGGCGGGGAGGCGCCGCGCGGAGGCCGCCGTCCAGGGCCGCGCCCGGGGGCCGCGGGGCGGGAGATGTGCCAGTCCCTAGCGGCACAGCAGGCAGCATGCACCCCGATGCCACCGACAGCAGCGGCGCCGGCCCCGGCCCCGGCCCCGGCCCCGCGCCGGGCTCCGCGGGCGCGCTGCGGCGGGGGCCCCGGGGCCCGGGCGGCGGGTGCTGGCGGGTGCCGGTGGCCGTGGCCGCGCTCGCCGCCCTGGCCCTGTCCTGCCTGGGGCCCGGCGGCGGGGCGGCGGCGGGAGGCGCGGGGCCGGGCCCCATCCTGCTCCGGCTCAGCCTCTACCTGAGCGGCGCCGCGGCCGCCTTCCTGATCGGGACCGTCTTCGCCCTGGTGTGCCGGAGCCCGCGCGCCCCGCCGCCCGACTTCGCCGCCGCCTGGCGCCGCCTGGCCGCGGCCGCCCGCCGCCCGCTGCGGGTGAGTACTGGTCTCGGTCCTCGCGCGCCGCGGCCCCGGCCCGGTCCCGCTTCCGGCGCGAGCCGCCGCCCTCCGCGACCCCGCCGGCGACGGCCGGGCCTCCTCGGAGCCGGAAGCCGGGACGGTGAGCGGCGGGCCCGGCACCCGTGGCGGCTCGGGGCGCGGGGCGCGGGGCGCGGGGCTCTGGACTTACTCGTCCCCATCCCAGTCTCACCGTGAGCGCCGTACAGTCGTGGCAGTCTCGCTGTTGCCGCGCGGTCTGTGAGCTGGCGTTCCCTAGCAGGGAGCACAGCATTCACCGTAAGCCGGCACCGCACTCAGCATAGCTGGTCCGGTTTGGTTCCTCCAACCATTCTCGGGGGGGAGGGAAGTTTTTACCACCATTTACAGATGAGGAAACTTGTTTAGGCCACCCACCCAGTACCTCACACGCACCGCTGTGCACACTTCCTACCACTCTGTCCAGTCTTCACCACGTCGGTAAGTAGTGATGCAGCTCATCCGCTGGTCTGTGATTTAAAAAGGGGACGCGAGAAACCACTGGAGTTTGCAAAGAAAGGCAAGCCAACCCGTGAGGTCTGGGCTGTGGTTAGGGGGATATCGTAAAGAACTGCGTGCTTGCTTGCTTGCATTCACTGGGGATTGAACCCAGGGGTGCTCCATCACTGATCGGTACCCCAGTCCCCCTTTTAAATCTCGAGATAGGGTCTTGCTAAATTGCCCAGGCTGGCCTCAAACTTGTAATTCATCTGCTTTGGCCTCCTGAGTAGTTGGGATTACAGCCCTGCTCCACTGTCTTCAGTGCTAAAGAACTGCCTTTTATATGAGCTTTTCTTTTCCTCAATGCCAGACCCTCTACTTTCTCTACCTCCCATCTTCCTTCTTATAACCTTTTAAATGGAACTGTATTGTAGCTTGAAGCTTGCTGCTTGACTGAATGATACCATTAAACTGAAATTGCCCAAGCACTTTGGGGTCAGGGAAATGGCAGTGGCTCAACTTCATAAGAATGTTTGTTAGAGTGATCATTGTCCCCAGAGGTGGTGTTTACTTATGATATGACCTGCTTACTCATTTGTAAAAAAGCATCTCACTTTTCCAAAGTGACTCTTCCCATAGTCTGTTGGTTAAGAAAGGCATACTGGGATAATGACTGAAGGCTTGTAGGGTGAGGCATCTTCCTCACTCAGGTTGATAAGCAGTTCAGTGTATGAAGGGATGGGAAACTCTTGTTTACATAAGTACTCTCAAACATTTTTAGTCTCTCTCTCTCTCTCTCTCTCTCTCTCTCTCTGAGATAAACCCAGGGTCATTCTATCTCCAAGATACACTTCCAGCCCTATTTTATTTTTTATTTGTAAACAAGGTCTCACTAAGTTACTAAGGGCTTTGCTAAATTGCTAAGACTAATTTTGAACTTGGGATCCTCCTGTCTCAGCTTTCCAAGTACTGGGTTTACAGGTATGCACCACCACGCCAAGCTCCTGTTTATTTCTCTTAAAGACCTTCACTTAGCTGTTCATTTTTCCATTTTTAATTTAGCAAGAGTTGGTAAGCAGATATGTTCTCCCTTCTCTTTTTCTTTCTGTAGTCCTTACCCCAAGATTTTACCAGTTTATAGATCTATAAAAGATGACCCAGTTCTTGAATATTGTAAGAAGTTATAATTTATTCAGTATTTATTTTATTGAGTATCTTGAATGAACCAAGTCTTACCATATTCTGGAAGCTGGGGTTGAATGAACAAAACATACAGAAAATCCTATTCTCTGGAGATTATATTGCTGTGGAAGACGAGACATAAACAAATGGGATGTTTTAGGATAATAATAAATGCTTATGAAACAAAAGGATGACTAGTAGGTGGGGGGAGGAAGCTTAAATGGTGAGGTCGGAGTCAAAATCATGTTAGTAGGGGCCACTTCTGAGGGCCTGGAGGCCTCAAGGTGTGTATTATCCCTGTTTCCTGCAAAATACATTCCCCCAAATCTCCCAGTTCATTTTTATGTCTGGGTAGGTGAAATTTGGATTATTATCCAGAAAGATGGGTTCATAGAGAAATTAGAAAGAATAGTACTTTAAAGGTGACAGAAAATGAAGTACCATTTATAATCTTTCGTGTATACCACCTCAAAATTTCAGATAATAATAGAGGAGGAAAGTGTAATCTAAGGAAAGTGATTATTGGTCATTATTGTGTGTGTGTGTGGGGGGGTACTGGGTATTGAACCCAGAGGCATTCTACCTTTGAGCTACACACCCAGCCCGATTTTATTTATTTGGAAACAAGGTCTTGCTAGGTTGATGAGAGTCTCACTACTTGCTGAGGCTGTCTTTGAACCTGTGATCCTCCTGACTCAGCCTCCCAAGTACTGGGATTACCCAGCCCCAGCTTGGTCATTCTTTTTGAATTCCTATAATAGCTTTAAATAAGAAAACAAGTAATTAGGAAATTACTTTCAAAGTCATGTATTACTTAGAATTGAAATGCATGTCATTCGCATAAAATTCTATTCTCCTTATGGCACTGGTGCTATTTACCCACTCCTTTAGTTTTCTGTATTTGCAGTGATTTGTGTCTTTTTAAATGTTCTCTTTATGAATGGAAGGCTAGGAAGCATAACATGAGGTGTAGTGTGTCTGTCTCTCAGTTGTGTGGGGGAGAAGCTGGACCACACAGGTCACTTAACATATGTGGAGGGGGAGGCTGTTTAGCAGTGAAGCAAATGGAGCTTCTTAGGATAACAGTGGCACTTTACTACAGAAATTTGGATTCAGCATGAAGAAAAGTATCCTCTTTTATTCTTAAGCATTTTGAATTTTTCTAGTCGGAGCTAGATATGACAGACAGTGGGAACCATCCATCCTTCTGCCCACCCATCCCCCCCTTTTTTTCTTCTCGACTTTCTTCTGTGGAAGAAAAAAATGTGTACTGATGAAGTAGGCAACTAGAGAAGCCTAAACTAAAAGGGCAATAGTGCTTTCATGTCTGGAAGTGTTCAAATGCTTCTAAATGCTTCAGAGTATAGTTACTGATTGTAAGTTCCATGCAGTTAGGACCTATAATTGACACCTTCTGCTATACCGTGTATCTAGTAGGAGCTCATGGCTCCCTAAGTATTTGCTGATAATAATGAAGAAAATTAGGTCTGTGTGTGGTCACTAACCTAGTGCTTTTCCCCTCCAGTTAATCTAGTGTCCAGCATCTCACATGGGCATAGATTTTGATTTCCCTTCAGTGGGAATCACTATTGATTAAAAATAATAAAAAAGTCATTTTCATCCCAGATAGAAATTGCATCCCAAATGACCAGTAGTGTTTTCAGGTACTAAAGAAGCAAGCATCCTTCCCTTTCCTTCCCCTCCTTCTCTCCCCCCCTCCCCTCCCCTTCCCTTTCCTCCCTCCCTCCCTTCCTTTTTTCCTGTAATGGGGATTGAACCCAGAGGTATTCTACCTCTGAGCTGCACTCCCCCTCCCCCACTGTCCTATTTCATTTTTTATTTTGAAGCAGGGTCTCACTAAGTTGCTGTGTGCCTCACTAAGTTGCTGAGGCTGGCCTAGAACCTGCGATCCTATCTCAGCCTTCCAAGTACTGGGATTACAGGCGGCACCACCACTCCTGGTTTAGAGAAGCTTTTTCATAAGGTCAGGGAGGTTGACACCGAAGTCTTGACTGTTGATATCTGGTCCTTACTTTAGAAAATCTTGGACTTGTTATATGCCAGCAGACTGGAGCTATGATGCTTTAGGGCAGGGCTGCTTCTGGTGTGACAGATGTTAGCCCAGCTTTGCTGAGCCCGCTGTCTTAGTTAATGTTCCCGGACCAAGGTTGTATTTGGTGTTCTGCCAGGCCAGTTAACTTGCTTGGGTCTGAGCCTCAGATTCACTAGCCATAGTTACTTGACCCTAGTACCTGACCTAACCAAGGCAAGAGAAATAGGACAAGAGTGTATCAATAGTTTAGGAAAACTTATCATAAGACCAATAATTCAAAGTACATCTTAAAATGGAAAAGAGGGAGATACTTCTTACATTTTGATGATAGGAAGGTAAAAGAGAAAAACTTTTTTATCAACTTTTTCTGTCATGTAGTCTATGGGTTTTTTCTCTTATGCAGTTAAGTAGACCCTTTAAAATTTTTTATTGTAAATTGGCAACTTATAATTGTGTATTTTTAAGGTATAAGGTGATGTTATGATTTATGAATACAATGTGAAATAATTAAATCAAACCAATTAACATATCTATTACCTCAAATACGTAAACATTTACTCGAGGTACTTCTTGGTTTCCATCTCATACGTTCAAAAATAAATAAGCAATTAGTTAATGAGGACTGGAGGACTGATACAAGAAAGTTCACAAAAGTTGTAGTGTCAGTAGCATATAAGAAGACTAATGACCATGGCCTTGTTAAGAAAACATTAATGAAAGACTTCAAAGTTCAGCCAGATAGGAAAGTTCAAGAAGTTCAAATCTAATTAATAAGCATTTACTGAAAATTAGCTATATATCTCACAGTCTGATCTTGCTAGCTATTTTTTTCCCTAGTTAGTTGCTGAATACCAGTGCCAGGCACGTAGTATATATGCTCTCAGTAGGTGGATTTTTATGTGAACAAATTTAAGAATCTGTCATTTTTAGATTTGAAATTTCTAAGTTTCCTAGGGAAGGGTTAGAGCCTTGAGATAGGCAACATTAATAGCTTGAATAATTGTTCTTTATAAGTGCATGGCATGGTGTGTGGTGTTGGGGAGGATTCAGAGATGAACAAGAATATTCCCTGGCCCTGCCCTCCCAGGCCCAGTAGATTAAATTAATAGAGAGGACTTGATGGGAAGGCAGATGTTTCTAGAGACAGTAAAAACATTCACAGAGCAATCCACTGCTCTAGTTGGCTTTACTTGGACTTCTAGAATTCCTAAATGGGTTCTTTTACTAATACAAATGTTCTTTGAGTACAACAAAATTTAGTTACTCGAGGGAAAAAGGAAAAGAAACAGGATAGGGAGACCATAGCCTCTTTGTGTCTTTCCCTTATTATGCTAATATGATAAACTAATCCTTAATAATTTGATAATGTATGATGGCACAATATATTTACTGTCTTCAGAATATTTGTTTGCATTTAACTAGGGAATTTAAGTATGGTGGCCAGTGAGAAAAATGGTTTTGAAGAAGATGGCATTTAGAAAATCCCTTAAATCATAGGATCCTACCTAATTCATTGTGGTGTAGGGGTTGTTGTACCTTAAATTAATACTGTTTATAATATTTTGTGTGTATGTGTGTGGTACTAGGGATTGAACTCAGGGGAATTCTACCACTGAGTTATACCCCCAGTCCTATTTTGTTTTTATATTTTGAAGCAGAGTCTAAGTTATGGAGGGTCTCAATAAGTTGTTGAGGATGGCCACCAACCTGTGATACTCCTGTTTCAGTCTCCCAAGTACTGGGACTAAAGGCATGTGCCACCACACCTGGCCCTATTTATAATATTTTAATTTAATTTTTCATAGGTTATACAATCACATGATTAATAAAATCAAAGTATATAGAAAGGTAAACAGTGAAAAAATCTCCCCTATAGGCAGTTACTAATAATAGTTGCTATTTATTCTTTCAGATATATTTTACGCTTGAATAAGCAAATACAAATATGTATTCAAAAAGAGTTTTTGATACCTATAATCTCGTGATTTATAAACAGTGATTTCACATAAAGGGAAATTGTTTTCTCGGTCTTCTATTAGGAAGGAGCTCTCTTCCTTAAAGTTGGGGAATTTAAGACAACTTCCATAAGACAAAGTCATAAATAAATAGTGATAACTTCAAAATAGGAAGATATAATACATGGAACATAAAAAAAAGCCAATCAAAAGCAGTAGCTATATCGGGGGAGATGAGGAAAGTGTGTGTTTGAATTTGGCAAAAATGTCTGAGGGAAACTATATACATTTTCATAATTTTTTAAAAGAATCCAGAAAACTGTTTAGACAGAGTACTGAGATTTGAGCTGCTGGTGAGGTTAGGAGGTGAGTCCCAGGAGCTAGGATTGGAAAGGTAGTTTTGGCCAAATTGTGGAAATTCTCAAATGAGAGAGTAGCATTGGATTTTAGTTTGTAGACATGGCAGCTACTGGTATTTTCCGAGTATGGGTTGTGGTAGCATCAGAGCTGGGCTTTAGAAATGTTAAATGGAAATGTGATTGGACTGGTCTTAAAAGGAAAAATAGTGTGTAGCTGCAGTGATAAAAAGTGAGAGTTAATGAAGCTGTGTAAATGGAGACAAGAGGCAATAAATTCAAGAGTGAGATTTTTCTTTGAAGTTAGGTATCATTGGTTACCATTATAGAAAAGTTCCAAGCCGGGTGTGGTGGCGCATGTTTGCGGCCAGCCTCAGCTACTTAGTGAGGCCCTCTGCAATTTAGTGAGACCCTGTTTCAAAATAAAGAATAAAAAATCGGGCTGGGGGAGTAGCTCAGAGGTAGAATGCCCTTGGGTTCAATCCCCAGTACCACCACCAAAAGAAAGAAAGAAAAGTTCCAGAATATTCTCAAGAGTGACCTAACATTAGTTTTTCACAGTACAATCAGCCCCAAACCAAAGGGTCTTACTATTTATACACAAATGTAAAGACTGAGGTCTTGAAGTGTGAATGTTCTACTTTGAGCCGTCATAATTCTGAGCATTCCTGGGGGTTTATTTCTAACTCTCTTGAGTCTTAAGCTGCTTTTGTTTTGGGTGCATACTATGATGTCACCTTGGTAATTGATGGTGCCTGATCAGAAATACCTTGGGATTCATTTCCCATCTGGGGGGTAGGAAATGCCCTAGATTTCATAAAATGTACTCTTCCTTGTAGTTAGAATGATGCACACAGTTGTACTAAAAAGGTGACTCAGCAAATTCTCTGCTGAGGGTTCAGACTGCAGTAAATGAAGTGTCTGTGGAAGGCTGTTAGTATTCAAATGATTGTACACAGACTTGATTTTTTTTAATTGCAACTTTACTTTGGAAAGAAAAAAATTACAAACTTAGAACCTGGATTTTCACCCTTTACTGTTAGGTCACCTTCCAAACTAGGATTGACTGGTTGGACTGGAAAGACAGGGGTAACTTTTCAGCCCTTCTTGGGGTTCTACTGGATGCCCTGAGGGCAAGGGTTTAGATTCAAGCCACACCCCGTTTTAGTCCTAGGGTGTGTGATTCTGTAGTTTCTCCAAACACAGTGGTGCTTTCCAGAAAACCTTATGGATGTGGATGTCTTTGGGTTGGCTTCTCAAGTTCATGTGCAGCTTTGGGAGAAGGTAGCTAGGAGTTTGAGGTATGCCTGCTTTGACCCAAGGACTAGCTGGCACTGGCCAGTCCTGGTACATTTGTCAGCCTGGGGTTTCCATATATGAATAGCCACAAGCTGGATGTAAAGAAAAATGAATATAGAACTCAAAGTAAAATGCCTCTGAGGCTAAGGAGGAAAGAACGAATGAATTGTGCATTTTTGGGGATAAGACACATGAACTTGTTTAGGCTACTAAGATCTATTTAATGAGCTTTCTATTTTAGTGTCAAATGTATTGTTTGTAAAATTAATTTACAAATATTCACTTTTTTTGAAGTACTGGGGATTGAACCTAGAGACATTCTACCTCCAAGCTATACCCCCCCAACCCTATTTTATTTTTTATTTTGAAACAGGGTCTCACTAAGTTGCAGAGGGTCTCAGTAGCTAAGGCTGGCTGCAAACCTGTGATCCTACCGTCTCAGCCTCCCAAGTACTGGGATTACAAGCCTGTACCACCACGTCCGACAAATATTCACTTTTAAAGTAACCTGAATTTCTGTAGTTTTCACCTATCTGTATGTATGAGTTTATATAAGCAGTAGTAACTAAAATTGTATAGATGTTTGCTCCTATCTGCTCATAAGAACCCCACTCTTTGCAGTATCTTACTTCCTCTCCCTACCACCCCCTTCAACATTTCTGTGAGTAAGCTCACTTGTGTTCTTCCCTTCTTGGTGCTTGCAAAGCACTTGAGGGAGGCTTCTGTGCCAAGCCACCGCTTCCAGTCTGTGAAGGAGGGCATTTCCTGCTAGGATTTTCTTTTATTATAAAATTTAAAAATACACATTCTGTGGCTCAATCCCCCAGAACTACGTATCCGGGAATGCTTGATCCTTTTGTTTATCCCAAGCCAAAGCTACATTATATGCTTTATGGGGTATTGTCCTGTTTCTGTTAATCAGGCATGATTTTCAAATAATTTTTTTTCAGCCTCTGGAAGCTGAGGGAGCGTACTGCCCTGTTTGCACCTCCTGTGATGACAGCCTTTTCTTTTTTGCCCTGGGCTCCTCCATCTGCCCCAGACCAGCCCCTGGGATCAAGCTAGGGCCCTCTCTAGTCCTCAACCTTAAGTCTGTCACAGAAGCCACCTCCCAGAAGGCCTCTTCCTCCTATGCAAAACAGTTCCTACAATAGTATACCTGGGACTGTATGCAGGCTTTGCCAACTCACAGACATGAAATTAACCTCTTCGATATTCCAGAAATTTCCATGTGTTTTCCCTGAAGCACAGTTTTTAATCCCCCCCCCACCACCCCTTGCCTCCATTTTACAAAACCTTTCTCTTTCTGAGATTTTTGACCTGTAGATAGCTCAGAAAGTTGGTTTGTTTACCAGATTTGAATTTTGGTCTTTCTTGAGGCCTCATTTTTAATTCTCTCATTCTTAGGTGGTCTCACCTTGAGCCCCTACAGTAAGCATCCTGCATTGAAGACTTTGAGGGTTATCCTCAGACTCATTCATGCAGCTGTTTGACTTGGCATTTGCATGTGGCAGTCCCAGTGGTACCCGAAACACAAGCCTGAGGCATCTTGTGGTCAGTGTCTCCGTTCCTCTTGTCTCTGGCCAAAAGACTTCCACAGCCAGGGGCCTGAGAGTCCTTCCTGATTTCTCCTCCCCACGCTCATAGGCACGCCAGCATCACATCCTGTCTTACCTCTTCTGTATGTTGCATCCATCTACTTCTTTCCAATTCTCCTGCTTGGTCCCAGCTAGCATTATGTCCTATCTAGAAGACTGCAACAACCCTCAGTTGGTCTCTCTGCCTCCATGTGGCTGCCCTTTAATTTATTCTTTTAAAAATTCAAGCCTAATCATATCCCTCTTCAATAATATGTTTAATTAAAACCCTTCAGTAGCTTCCTGTTGTTCTTAGCTCTGTAGCCGAATCTCCTGTCATAATTGCTTACACTCCTCGCTGCATCCTCAGTCCTCACAGGGCTAAGCTCCCTCTGTCTACAAGGACTTATTATTTCCTCAGCCTTCAGCACTCCACTCTGGGTCTTTAACTCTGTTAACTTTTCTCCTTCAGAGCTCAGGCATGTTGGCAGAGATCTCCCTCTCCCATCTTTACATGTTCTATGGCACCAAATACCTCGCCTTCATTATATTTTCTCAGCTGTAATTTTATTTTATTTATTTATTTATTTATTTATTTATTTATTTATTTGCGGTACCGGGGATTGAACGCAGGGGCGTTCTACCTCCGCGCTACACCCCTGGCCCTATTTTTTATACTTTATTTTGAAACTGGGTCTCATGAAGTTGTGGAGGGCCTCACTAAGGAGAGAGAGAGAGAAAGAGAGAGAGAGAGAGAGAGAGAGAGAGAGAGAGAGAGACAGGGAGAGAGAGAGAGAGAGAGAGAGAGCGCGCACGCTGAGGCTGGCCGCGAACCCGGATCCTCTGGTCTCCGCCTCCCAAAGTACTGGGATTACAAGCGTGCGCCACCACGCCCGGCTCAGCTGTAATTTTATACTTGGGTGGTTCCTTGTCCTTTTTCCTTAACCATTGAACTCCATATAGGCAGCAACTCCCTTCTACAGCTTTAATACCTAGATTTACTAGGTAAGCAATAAATATTTCTTGAATGAGTGAATATCTCAATGAATTGGTAGAGCACAGGCATTAAAAGAATGGTTTTGGAGTCAGACTTTTTTCTGGATATGAATCTTGGCTTCATCCTACTAGCTCTGTAATGAGGGGCAACTTGCCTAAAATTTCTAAGCTTCAGTCTCCTCATCAGAAAAACAAAGGTAGTAAATACCTTGAAGGATGTGTGTGTGTGTGTGTGTGTGTGTGTGTGTGTGTGTGTATGTGTATGTGTGTGTGTGTGTGTTTTACTGGGGATTGAACCTGGGGCATTCTACCTCTGAGCCACCACCTCCAGCCCTATTTTATTTTTTTATTTGGAAACAGGTTCTCACTAAGTTGTGGAGGGCCTCGCTAAGTTGCTGGGGCTGGCCGCAAACCTGTGATCCTCCTGTCTCAGCCTCCCAAGTACTGTGATCACAGGAGTACACCACCACACCCAGCTATCTTCGAGGGTTATTTGGAACAATGTGATAGTATTTATAAAGTACAAAATGCAGTGCTTTGGATATGAAAAGCGTTAAACAATGATAGCGTTTATATTTTATTTTTTAAAACCTTTCATTGTAAAATTTAAAAATGCAGATTCAGAAAAATCACACAAATAAGTGTATATTTGGATGAATGATAATAGAGAGGGCTTTATAATTTCCAGAAATCCTAGAAGCCCCTTTCTTCCCACCTAAGTAACCCCATCTTGACTTCACAGTAATTTCTTCCTTGTATGTCATTATAGTTTTATCATCCAAATATGCAGCCATGGATATAATTTAGTCTTGTCCACTTGAAAAAAGGTTTTCCCTTTGTCCTTTCCTTATGGTTTATTTATTGAAAAACTTGGGACATTTGTGATATAAAATGTCCTATGTAGTATGGATTTTGCTGATTGCTTATAAATTCAACAGTTGAGCATGTTCTTCCCCCGCTGTATGTACTACACATTGACAGCTGGGTTCAGAGGCTTGGTCAAACTCAGGTTTGATACCTTTGGCAGGACTGTGGTTGGTGGTGTGCTCTTTCTTCAGGAGGCACATAATCCAGTGCTGTTGATGCCCAGTACCTAAATCCATTAACTTATGAAGGGTGACAAAACATTACCATTTTAATTCTGAAGTCAGCCTTATTGGTTGACATTATTGGTATAAATGCTTTTTTTTTTTTGCAGTACTGGGGATTGAACCCAGGGGTGCTCTACCACTGAGCTACATCCCCAGCCCCCCTTTTTTGTGGTACTGGGGATTGAACCTAGGGGCATTCTACTTCTGAGATATACGCTCAGCCCTATTTTATTTTATTTTTCATTTAGAAACAGGGTCTCACTGAGTTGCGAAGGGCCTCATTAAGTTGCTGAGGCTGGGCAAAAATCTGCCATCCTCCTGTCTCTGTCCCCCAAGTACTAGGATTACAGGTTGTGCCACCACAGCTGGCTCCCAGCCCTTTTTATTTTTTATTTTGAGAGAGGATCTCACTAAGTTGCCCAGGTTGGCTTTGGACTTGCTATCCTCTTGCCTCACCTCCTGAGTTGCAGGATTACAGGCATGTGCCACTGCATGCAGCAGTATAGTTTTTTTTTTTTTTTTTTTTTTTTTTTTTTTTTTTTTTTTTTTTTTTTTTTTTTTTTTTTTTTTTTTTTTTTTTTTTTTTAGTGGTACTGGGGATTGAACCCAGAGGCATTCTACCTCTGAGTTATACCATCAGCCCTATTTTATTTATTTATTTATTTATTTATTTATTTTTATTTATTTTCTTTTTGCAGTACTGGGGATTGAACCCAGGGGCATTCTACCTCTGAGGTACACCCCCAGCCCTGTTTTTTAATTCTTTATTTTGAAACAGGGTCTCACAAAGTTGAGGAGGGCCTCACTAAGTAGCTGAGGCTGGCCGTGAACCCGGATCCTCCGGTCTCAGCCTCCCAAGTACTGGGATTACAAGCATGCGCCACCACGGCACAGCAATTTTATTTTTTTATTTTGAAACAAGGTCTCAATAAGTTGCAGAGGGTCTAAATTGCTGAGGCTGGCCGCATGTCTCAGCCTCCCAAATACTAGGATTACAATCATGAGCCACCATGCCCAGCTAGTATAAATACTTTTAAAAGAGACAGTTTCCCCGCCTTCTCTGTCATTTGTAATTTGGTCACACAGTTCAGCTAGAAAAGCTGGATACATGCTGTATTCTTTCACTTTGCCGATTTCCGTGGTAATACGTTGCTTCCCTATCATCCACTGAAGAGTACCAATTAGTGTGTGGTCGAACTATTACAAACCCATGGATTTGAACATACTGGATGATTTTCAATACATTGTGGGTATTATATTTTTTGAAGCTTATTGTATCCCATCTTTGGCCAGTAGACAACCTTTCAAGTTGATTCCTGAGTCCTTTTGATGTGGCCCTAGTGGTCTTCGAGAGTTTTCTTGCTATGTGTTATAAGATGTTGTGAATGATTCCTGCTCATATCCGAAATTAGTTGTTTCTGCAGCAAGAGCCCTGATTTCTTTGGGTGGGAAATGGTGTTTCAAGAACTCATTCTGGGCATCAGGGAGGTTTGTTCCTGTGGGCTTGGTCATTGTTTCTTCTCTGTGGAGAGACTTGGAAAGAAGTAGGTATAGATCCTTGTTTTGCAGAGACTAATCACCAAGTAGTTAAATTTCTATATTCTATATGTTTTCTTAAAAGCAAGTAACACTTATTTTAAGCAATGCTTTATATTGATCTTTGCCATTTACTTATAGTGTATATTGGCATTGTTGATGGGTTCAGGGAAGTGGTTTCTGTGGGGTCAGTTTATTTCACTCTAATCTTTGGTTGTGAATATAATGGACTACAGGAATCATACGTGAATGTTGTAAAGCGAATGCCTTAGTAATTCGTATACTGAACTTAATATTTTTTGCGCTTGTAGGTTGTGTGTGCAATTTAATTTAATTTAATTTTTACCTCTATCATAGGGTAATATGAGATAGGGAATGTTATTCTCATTTTACAGATGGAAAAACTAAGTTTAAAGGGGCGAATTAATGTGCCTAGGCTATGTAGCAAGTGGAAGAACTAAGAATTGAACTCAGGTCTCCTACTCTGGAGCCTATATATTTAACATCTTTATTGCCTTTTTAATTATGAAAAGTTATTGGCCTGATTCTGGTTTAAAAATAACTTGGGAATCTTTGGGATGGTTACAGGGTCCACTTAGGAATTAGTATCACTTTGACAGTCTCAGAATGAACCTGAATGATATTGCAACTGCCTCTTCTATGCTCATGACAGTTATTACTAATCAAATAAGGCTGTCTTGTTTTTTTTCTCTGCTGCATCTGGGTAAGAGAGAAGAATTCCTCTTAATATAGCATTCACTATAATTAGCATATAATGTGAAACCCAACTGCCATTCTCAAGTGAGAACCTTTGAACGGCAGTGATTCCTTTGGATTCCCAAATCACTTTTTCTTTGCCTATATCACTTGGTCATCACTATATATCACAACAGTCAGTCATATACTCTGTGTGTGTGTGTGTTACTGGGGATTGAACCCAGGGGTGTTCTACTTTTAAGCTACACCCCCAGCTCTATTTTATTTTTTAGTTTGAAACAGAGTCTCACTGAGTTGCTGAGGCTGACCCCGAACCTGCCATCCTCCTGTCTTAGCCTCCCAAGTATTGTGCCGCCATGCCTGGTTATCTGGCAACAATTAGGCTTTCCCAAACTATGATTCATTAATCCTGAATTCTGGGAGATGCTTTTAGGTACACCATGGAAACAGAAGGGGAAGGACCAGAGGCAGGTTTGGTGATCTCTTAAGTTTGAAAAACTAAATTCTTGAAGCTGTACAACCTGCACTATTAATATTCTGAGAGATCCTATGGTAAAGACACTGTTTTAAAGTGTCTTTAATCCAGTGTTTCCTAAACATGGCTGATCCCTGTGTCCCCTTCCTTTTTTAAAACAATAATTTATCTTAAGAAGAAATAACAGGCACTCCAGAGGCAGGTCTGGCTCAGGGCTAAGGGTGGGTCCCATGTGGGAAACATAGAGCTGTCAGCACCATTTCTCCCTGGGTTTCTTGCTCTCCCCTCTCCTGTGAGTCAGCTTAACTCTCAGGCTATTGGTCAGATAACTGCATCAGTTTCAGGCACCACACCACCCAGGTCAGTAGCCATTGGAAGAACAAGGAAATTGTTAGGAACAAAAACGTTCTTAGAAATGTCCCTGGAAATGTTTCCCTCATATCTTATTGCCCAGGTTTGGACAAGTGCCATTCCTAATGAATTGTTGGCAAGGGAGACAGAATTTCTGACTGGCCTAGGTCATTTAGACTGGAAGGAGACCTTAGATTCAAAACAGTGAACACTTGCCCTCACATGGGAGGCATTCGTGACTAGGAATAGCCTCCCTTCTTAGCTTTCACACCTCTGCACACTCACTCTGTGCTTACTGCTCCCGCAGTCACCATTGTGTGATATGTGTGGGCATGCTCTGGCCCTGGGAAGGCCTTTGCCCTGTTTTCGTGCATTCATTTCTTCTTGTTAGAAATACAAGTCAATTGCCCTTTCATCCAGTCAGCTTTATCATCTTCTTCATTTCTGCCTGATAAACATTTATCACAGGGAGGAGAGGGAAAATTCTAGGTTAATTGCAGGTTTTGGCTTGGGTGATTGAATGGATACAGGTGTCATTTGTATAGGTTTGGCATGGTAAAAGGTAAGGATATGTAAATTTTGGCCATGTAGATTTTGAGATACCTGTGATTTGTTCAGCTTGCAGTTAGGTATGCAGGTCTGCAATTTGAGGGAGACTTCAGGGTTAAATAGGTAGCTTTGTTGGTAGTCGATATAACATGGTAGTTAGAATTGTAGGATCAGTGAGCATGTAGTGTTTGAAAAGTAGTGATCCAAAGGGCAGGCAAAGGAGGAACAGCCCACCAACAAGGGACAGAAGGAGTGTTCATAGACTTGACTGGGAGAGAAAACCCCAGAGAAGCCACAAGAGAAGCAGGAAGTAAATGGCCCACAGTGTCAGGAGGAGCAGAGAGATCCAAAAGGATCAAGTGTGTCTCCTGGGTTTGGCAACTTGACCATGCCAGTATTGTTTGGGGTTTGGGGTGGAGAGATAAGGGTGGACTTGAGGCAGAAATGATCGTCTCTTAGGTTGAAGAGTAAGTGGGAGGTGAGGAAGCAGAGACGGCATGTGGACCACACTCTAGAAGCTTGGCTAGGAAGGAAAGAAGAGAAGGCAGTACTAGAGGATAGAGTGGTATATGTGTTATGGGATATATTCTATTATTCCTTGGGGGGAGAGATTGAAGTACATTTCTAGGTTAAAAGAAAGACTGAAAAGTAGGGAGGATGGGCTTGTAAACCTCAGAGATAATGGCTGATTGACAGCGGTGTCCGCCAGACAGGATAGAGCACAAGAGGAGGGGAATTCAGACTTGAGACTAGTGGGACAGGTAAAATGGGAGCACATGTAGAAAAGTTTGTAGGAGGTTGGCAAGGAACTAAGATATTTCAAGCTTGGTAGCCTCAAATATCTTGGTAAGTGGGAGGCAAAATTAATTTCTGATGGTGAGGAGGATGATATTCTGTAGAGGGTGATTTCAGGAAAAGCTGTAAAAGGTTTGGAGGAAAAGTTGGAGGAAATAACAGCAAAAACCTTTATTGACCCTTCCTGTATACCAGGCACTATATTAAATACATTCTCATTTAATTCTCACTTATCTCATGAGATATTATTCTCATTTTATGGATTAGGAAGCTTGTTTAAAGAGGTTAAGTGACTTGTCAGAGGTGACAGAGCTAGTGAATGGTGGATGATCCTAGGTTTTTCATGGTATGACAGAGATCAGGGTGCAAGAATGATGAAAGTGGCTTAGGTATCATCTAAGCCAAGGGAGGAACTGAAGCCAGGAGGGATCTGGGAGCCTACAGGACAGGGTCAGAGGGATTGGCAGTCCCCTGTGGTGCGGCAGCCACCTGTGTGGCTCCGAGGATGGGTAACTGAAGTGGAAGGAAGGAGAGATGAGGGTTGCTGGAGTAGAGGAGGTCAGGACACTGGGTGGACCTGCACCAGTGCTCCATGTTGCTTGCCTTCATTTGACTGAAGAAATTGCCTCCAGAAGTTTCCTGGTAAATGCTGTCACAGAGGGAAGATTGCATGGCACATTGTGAAATCAGAGGGAATGAGAGAGGATAGGGTGGGTAGATGGAGGCTGCTGTCTCTTGACTGTGTTCCCCAAGGCCACCTCTGGTTATACCACTGCCATTGAGAGCATTTGCTTGTACCCGTACTTAGGAACAATTTCACTGATTAAATGCAATAGAAGTTAGGTATTGGGAAAAAGAATTGTTGCTTTTCTGCCTTAGAAGGAATATGTTTCAGCCATGTTATATTTCCAAGAATGATTTATTCAATGCCTACAAACAGTGTAAACCATTACAGGAATATAAATAGCTTTTGATTCAAGTACTGTCTTTAAAGCTACCTCACATGAATTTAATCAATTCCCTTGCCTTTTAAAGTAATTAACGGTCTGTTAATATCATTGTGGAGTAGAAATTCTGTAGAGAGAGAGTTCATACTACCTCTTTTCTTTATGCAGATATAAATGAAGTATTTATAATTATTTAAATTAACTAAGCAAAGTTTTAAGTTATGAGTGAATCTTTTGTGACCCTCCTAATTTATGTAGAATAATTGCTGTGCTCTTACATTAAAATAAATCTTTTCTTTTTGTGGTACTGGGGATTGAACCCAGGGGCTTTCTACCTCTGAGCTATACCCTCAGCCCTATTTTTTTTAAAATAGGTTTTCACTAAGTTGTGGAGGGCCTCACTAAGTTGTTGAGGCTGGCCATGAACCTGTGTGATCCTCCTATCTCAGCCTCCCAAGTACTGAGATTACAGGTGTACACCACCATGCCCAGCTTAAAATAAATCTTTCTGAGCCAGGTGTGGTGGCACATGCTTGTAATCCCAGTACTTGGGAGGCTGAGACAGGAGGATCACAGGTTCACAGCCAGCCTCAACAATTTAAAAAGGTCCTCCACAACTTAGTGAGACTCTAGTTTCAAAAGAAAAAAATAAAACAGGACTGGGTGTAGCTCAGAGGTAAAATGCCCTTGGGTTCAATCCCCAGTACCACAGAATAAAATAAGATTAATTTGCCGGGCGTGGTGGCGCACGCTTGTAATCCCAGTACTTTGGGAGGCGGAGACCGGAGGATCCGGGTTCGCGGCCAGCCTCAGCTTGTGCACGCGCGTGTGTGCACGCTCTCTCTCTCTCTCTCTCTCCCTCTCTCCCTCTCTCCCTCTGTCTCTCTCTCTCTCTCTACTTAGTGAGGCCCTCCGCAACTTCGTGAGACCCGGTCTCAAAATAAAGTATAAAAAATAGGGCCGGGGGCGTAGCGCGGAGGTAGAACGCCCCTGCGTTCAATCCCCGGTACCGCAAAAAAAATAAGATAAATCTTTCTGATTTTTCTAATAAAACACTTCTCTTTTTTTCAAAGATCATAATTTTTGTCATCAGGATCACTTAGCAGTATCTATGAAAGTGAGATCTAAGGCTCTCAGAAATGATTTAGGGATTCTTGTTAAAAATACTATACCTATTCCAAAGACATTATCCTAAACTTTCTCAAGTAATAATTTGAGAGATAAACATCTAGAACCTACATTTGAATAAATTCCCCAAACAATTCTTGAAAATAGATTAGAAAGTGTTTTCACACTATGGATAAGTGCTTCTGATGTCAAGAAAGACCAAGGAAACTCAGAGTCACATTTAATATTCACGTATGTTTATATACCCACATGTACAAGTGCACATTTCTCAATCCTCTCGCTCAGCGGTAGAGTGGCTGCTGCACAAAGGCCCATCTTAATACCCCGTTTCTTTTAAAAGGAGGCTTTAGTCTGAATATCAATGCATTTATTTTAGATAGAACTGGAAGAAATAATTTTTATCGTCTAGATCAAGGCTGGGGCAGATATTTTACTCACCATTAGAAGAATGTAAAAGTCAGCCTCTTTAAGTAGATTCGGTTGATTTGTATTTTTAGTTTTATGCAACCTGTATTTTATGACAATTCATCTCACACATCTTAATATCTTAAAACGTATTATTTGGGCACTCTGCATGGAATTCAAGTTTGTTGCTTCAAGGATACTATGAAATAGAGATCCCACTGAATCAAATAACCAGTGTAAAATTTTTCTGAGTATGTAATAAATATTTTAACACCAGTCTTTATTTAAAAGCCAGGCAACAGCCAGGCATGGTGGCACACGCTTGTAATCCCAGTACTTAGGAGGCAGAGACTGGAGGATCCCGGTTTGTGGCCAGCCT